>WMED01004775.1:0-20279 GCA_019650415.1 Pipa parva
AGAACCGCCCTTGTATGCATGTCAAGTAAACAGCACAAGGACACATATTTTTCTCCATAGACAGTCTAATATTAATAAGAGCTGCCATACAGTGAATAAACAGTAAGCCTGCATCAGGTAAATTAGGATGCAGAATAGGATAACGCTGAATTAGTTTTACATCTCTCAGATATTTGAGTACCGTTGTTTTATATACATTTTGCAAAGTAAATGAATCTATAAAATTCTTACTTGGGTCTTTTATCCTATAGAATGTGGGTTTCTAATTCCCTAGAGCAGGGGTCTGCAACCTGAGATATAGTGCGGCTCTGCTCAGCCCTTTTGAATCCGGAGCCAGTGACATCAGCAACTCCGGATTGGCTAGCAAACAGGAAGCATGGTGATGTAAGCGGCTCGGGAGTGGCTAGCAAACCAGAAACGTGGTGACTTCAACGGCTCCGGATTGCTAGTCAAACGCTGAGAGAATTTTGTCTCTACAGCGCTTGCCGGCGATTAGCCAGCAGGCTGTAACGAACGGTGCTTGCATGTGAGCACCGCTTGTTACAGTCAAAGAGCCAGATGCAGCCATCAAAAGAGCCACATCTGGCTCAAGAGCCATAGGTTGCCTACCCTTGCCATAGAGCCCTATAACTAATACCAAGCTGGTAGCACAATGGCAATGTAAGAAACGGCATCAAAACTGTGTAAAGCTTTAAGAAGGTTTAAAAGAAGTGGCCCCAAATTATATCTCTCTAGTAGAGTGGTCTCTGGTGACTCACACCAGCCAATGCAGATGAACATCCACTTGCGCAGTTTATCAGTAGAATAGGTCAAGACAATTGCAGTGTGCAGGTAACAGCCCTCTCCAAACATCCAGAAGAAGTTGGTCACATAAAAGTAGTTGTGAGCGATGGTGACCAAACGGCACCAGACCTAATGCAGATAAAAATGAGGGGGATCATTGACAGAAGAATGAAGAAAGTGCACCAAGGCTTTATTATCATTATAGAACCATGATAGAACCTCTCCTCATGTGCCACATTTCACTACCTACAATCTTATTTCTGAGCCTCTAGTGCAGCAGTTCTCAACCATGGGGTCATGAGGACTGACAATTTTCCAGGGGTCGCCTAACACTTCTCAGGATTGTTGCAGATTTCTGATATCCTTTATCCACGACCGCAACAATTTTAAAGTCGCGACCGCAACAATATTTCCATACTAAAGTTGTAACTGTGACTATATTCCCATACGATTATGGGAATTTTTTTTATCAGCACACAGACTGAACATATTAGAGTGGACATTGTTGTTCAGAAGACAGCAGAATCACATAGCACTGCAACTGGAATTTCTTTATATATGTCACATTAAAGCAACAGTGAGGTCTGTTTAACAACACGGCTGTTACAATAAAGATAAAAACAGCCAGAAAGGAATTTATTTCCTAATATGAGGATAATTGGCTCTTGCCTCATGGGTTTTTTGTCTCTTGCCTCATGGGTTTTTTGCCTTCCTCTGGATCAACATTGCAGGAAAATAGGCTGAACTGGATGGACTTGTGTCTTTTTTCAGCCTTATAAACTTATAATTTAACTTCAAAGATAACATTTTCACAAATGCAGTATTTAAGTAAAGTAACTGCCATGCCATTCCATATTTAAACTTTGAATTTTTTGGTGATACTGGTCCTTTAACATTTTGCAAAGTGGACTTTTAATATGGCTCTGTGCCCCACACAGGGTACATGGTAGGATGTCCCAGTGTCCTGTGTTGGAAGATCTGACTGTGCCTCATAAAGGGTGCTGCTGGCCTGTACTGAATGTTTTGTGCGACCTCTACACAAACAAGGAAAATGCTGAGTCAGATGCAGAGAATTCAGGAGGCAGTGCTGTACTCAGATGCAGGCCGAAACCCCTGCTGTGTTGCAGCAGAGTTATCCACAGGATGCCAATCATTAAATTGTATTTAAACTGCTATTAACCTTGTATTAATACAATATAAATAGTTATGTGTTGTTAAGAGGTGCTGCTGGGCCTAGATATGCTGAAAATCTAATCCTAGCTATTTATGCAAGATCCTTTTCTGTTTAAACAAGCATTTCTCAACTTAGTTGAGACTGCGACCCCCCTGGGCTAACGTCACACATGACGTTTTGGCCCGACGTATTCACGTCCCGTGTCATGTGATGACGTTAGGGCCCAACGTCACCATGCAGGAACCCTTATATAAAGGGACCTGCGCTCACTACCGGCTTCACAGCATGTTCGCGACCCCTGTGAGAGCGTCATTCGAGTCCCAAAGGGGTCGGGACCCACAGGTTGAGAACCACTGATTTAAACAGACATCACTTTGTCAGTGTATAGAATAAGTAGGCCCAACCATAGCTGAGGCTGAAGAGACCTTTCTGATGTTGATTGTACAGCTCTGATGGTAGTCAGGTCTCATGGGAACCTAGCAGTACTTCTGGGAAATGGGGCCTGCCTTGCAGAGCAACAGTCATTATTGACTGAAGGCCTTAATTGTCTCGTAACAGTGTGAATTCTTTCCCATAATCCCTTTATTCAGGAATTCATCAAAATCTGTGATGTGGTGAATTTGCCAGATGACAACAGTCACACAGTACACAATGAACTGCTACTGACGCAGTCGAGACTTTACTATTGGAATATTGTCGAGGTCATGGATTTGCTATGGGAATCCGCTGTTTAGTCAATAAGGGGTAGAGAACCAGGGCGTAACCATCCAAAGTGATGAGAATTCACTTTGACAGTCAAATTCTCAATTTAGTCAATAACCCACCAAGTCTATTAAATATTAATCTTGTCATGCCCAATGCAGGCGATGACACAATAGTTTAAACATAATAGCATAGTAACATAGTTTATAAATAACATAGTTTATAAGACCCAAAAAAAGACACCATTTGCAAAAATTTTAATTTTCTTAAGCAATCCCTCAGCAAGGTAATTTAGAAATATATTGAAGAGGGACCAAATGACCCATGGAGTACCCCACTATTAACAGTAACACAGTGTGAGTATGCATCATTAATAACCACCCTCTGTTTCCTACCACAGTTACTAACCCACTTACACTCATTTTCCCCCAGTCCAACCATTTTATGTACCAGCCTTTTATGTGGCATGGAATGCAAATGCTTTGCAAAAATCAGTGTATATGACATCCAGTGACTCCCCCCTGTCAAGTCTATAACTCACCTCCTTATAGAAGCTAATTAGATTTGTTTGGCAGGATCGATTCCTCATAAACCCATGCTGATTTGGAGTTATACATTTTTTCATGTTAAGATACTCTAGGATAGCATCTCTTAGAAAACCTTCAAACAGTTTACCCACAATAGAAGTTAGACTTACAGGTCTATAGTTTTCAGGCTCACACTCATTTTTGAATATAGGGACCACATTTGCAACATGCCAGTCCTGTGGAACAGTCCCAGTCCCTGTCCCTAAATATTAAATATAATGGTCTATCTATGACTGTACTTAATTCCCTTAAGACCCTAGGGTGTATGTTATCTGGACTCAGTGATTTATCTATTTTAATCATGTTCAGACAGTGTAGTATTTCGTCCTGAGTTATTCAGGCAACATTTAAAGGAGCATTTACTTTATTTCTCTTCATTTCACCTGAAATTAAATTTTCCTCTGTGAACACAGTGGAGAAAAACTTGTTTAATACATTTGCTTTCTCCTGATCTGCCTCTACCATAATCCCCCTCATTATTTTTTAAGGGTCCAACAATTTCAGTTTCAATCTTTTTATTATTTAGGTAATTACGGAACATTTTGGATTTGTTTGATTCTCTTGGGCAATGAGTCTTTCTGCCTCAAACTTAGCTGCTTTAATTTGATTTTTGCACAAATTACTTTGGACTTTATACCTTTGTAGTGCTTCTATACTGCCTTCCTCTTTAAGTACAGCAAATGATTTCATTTTGTTATTTATAGTCCCCAATAAATTTTTATTCATTCACATAGGTTTTCTTTTATTTCTAACTCTTTTATTCCCATATGGAATGTACCTTCCACAATGAGTAGTCACAATTTTTTAAATATTCCATTTAGCATCTATACTTTTATTATTGAAAACATTGTCCTAGTTAATGATAGTAAGGGCATCTCTAAGCTGACTAAATTTAACCTTTCTGAAGTGACATTTTTTTAGTGGCCCCATGACAATAAATCTCATTAAAGTTTAACTGTAAATCTATGATATTATGATCACTATTTCCTAGGTGCCCCACGACCTGCACTTTTGTTATTCTGTCAGGTCTAATAGATAATATTAAGACTAGAGGGGGTTATTCACTAAAGTCCGAATTGTTGCGTACAGGTGCGAATTCGCCAGATAAAGACAGTCTCAGTAGGCTGCTACTGTCGCAGTCATGACTTTATTATGGGAAAATTGTCACAATGTTAACTTTAAAAAATTGTCACGACTTTACAATGGGGAAATTGTTGCGGATTTGCTATGGGAATCTACTGTTTGAGAATTTTACATTCAAATTCGCACCTTAGTGAATAACCTCCTAGGTGTGCCCCCTTCATCCCTCTACTTGGTTCCTGCACCAGTTGAGAAAGATAATTATCTTTAGCTACTGACAAAAAACTGTTTCCTTTATGGGATCTACAGGTTTCAGTTTCCCAATTTATATCTGGGTTGTTGAAGTCCCCCATTATTACTATAGCATTGTGTTTTGCTGACTCATATAATAGTAAATCGTCTATGGATATTTGTGAGCCTATAGCAAACCCCCATCAGTATTTTATTACTGTTTTTCCATCTATGTAATTCTACTCATAGAGATTTTACATTTTCATTGCTCTCATATATATCTTCCTTTCATAAGGGCTTTAGGCAAGACTTAACATAAAGACAAACTCATCCCCCTTCTGAACAATGTATATTCCTCAAGGTTTACTGCCCAGTCTTAGCTATCATTAAGCCATGTTATGCCTTGACTGCTGGGTCTTCACCAGTCCCTCCCAATAATCTGTCAATCTGAGCCACAATGCGTTAGGTAGGCAACACACTGTCTGATAATCCCTATCTGTCCCCTAATAATTGAATCTCCCACTACAAGTACTTGTCTTGCCTGTCTTGATCACCTATTCCCTTCCTTACTGGAGCTGACATGCCCATGGTTTTCAGAGGAAGTGCCTTGCAGCAACAGTGCCACCCCTGAACTGACATCTCCCTCATCTGCCAACATTGCAAACTTGTTGGGGTGTGCCAAATCAGGACTAGTCTCCCTTATACTTTCCCTCTGCCCCATCTTCTAACTGTTACCCAGCTAGATGCCTCATTTTCCTATACCTCTAGATTTCCAACCCCACTCCCATCTTCCCCAGCGAGCGCTTGCTCAGTGAGCAGCAAACTCCTTTCCATGTTATCAACAGATCTCAGTGTTGCCAGTTGTTCATGTAGATCAAGTATTTGGGCTTCAAAATAAGCAACATGCACACATTAAGCACCTTCGAAAGGCTGTTCAAGAAGTGCATACATTGCACAAGCTGTACACCGAACAGAATCGTGAAGCATTGAACACATTATATATCGGGAACTCACAGGTAGTGTCAAAAAAGGTAGAAACAAATTAATTTATACAGTTATGTTAAGATGAAACTTCAACAGGTAAAAGCAATCAAATGAACAAAAATACAAATCACTCCCTTCTAAAAATAAGTTTAAAGGAATTAGATGATATAGACCTGTTCCACCTAGCACTAGCACATAGCACTATTCTATAGGAAATGTGGGAAATTTTACAGCAGGGTTACTCACCACATTGCTGTCATGGGCTTCGTGGCTGAGTGTGAGTTGCATGACAAACCAGGTGACATTCCTCAGAATGAAAGCAGTTATAAGGTTCCAGTGAATGATGTTACGTAGGCAACGGATGCTCCTGGGACAGAAGAACTTTGTGAGTAATTACTTAGGAAGGGAAAGGGTTTGTGCATTATATAATTATCCTAGCTTATTCAGTGTCCCTCCTATCAGCACATATGTATAAAGCATTTGGACTCCCATTATTGTAAAACATAAGACTGACAATGATAGGCTGTCTAGAAGCAGATGGATTCTGTGATTTAATTGACATGTGCTATTGGTGAAGTAAAAGGAACCCTGACTGCCTGCAGTAAGCCAACCTTGAAAGAGCAATGGCAGCTACAGGGGCATCTCACTGCATGCATGGGGCATAAATAGTTCATGTAACCCCCCCAGCCACCAAGTCCCTCCACCCAAAAGGTTACATCACAAGATACCTAATTGCATTTGTCATTATTTCCAGTTATACTGCAGGACTTCTGAATGCCCAGTACACAGTAGATCATGCTGCTTCATTGCCTAGTAGCTCAATTATGTAGTTGGGTGTCAGTAGCTCATTTAAACTAAATTATGTCCACATAATGCAGTGGGCTCTTAAGATATGGCTAGATAATGTACAGAAAGAAATTAATAAAGAGAGAAGATAATACATATAGAGATACTGGACAGTGTGTCTCTATGACATACCCAAACCCAGTGAACTATGCCTAAATACATAAGACAACCCTGTGCAATGTGTTCTATAAGACATACACAGACATTTCCAGATCCAGTGCAATGTGTCTATGAGACATATCCAGATACAGCCTTGGAATGGGTCATGTTGGGTCCACCAAAAAAGTTTATACCAATGGCTCATCCATATGGGCCTCCCGGGGGAGTGGGAGAACAAATGCCACAGTCCACTCCTTCCCCCAGAGACTGATAGGGCAGAACAGAGGGGCACATCTGGTTTCTAGGACTACTTTGATACCTCCACCACCTTATCTGTCCAAGGGATGGCTGCCATCCCAGTGGTGTAACAGTAAGAGTTATGGAGGTCATGGCTGTTACCAGGTCTGAAAATATAGGGGATTAGCATCTGTGATGCAACTATTGCCATCATGACTGGCTCTGTACTCTGTGACCCTCTGGACCTTTCTTTTCCTTATTTTGTCCATGGGATGCTGGGGGTGGGTCTGGTTCACAGGGGGAGGAGAACTTTATATATGCCCATGGGTGGGCATAAAGGTAGCTTGCACTGAGACTTGCTCCAAATATCCATGCAGTATACTCCCAGATACTGCAGGTTCCCCCACAGACATTACAGCAGTTACCCTATTATACCTGTCCTAGCGAAAGAAAATAATTGACATGACAGTTATTCCTACAAAATACTGGGAACATGTTATGTTGGAGGCTTAACGTTGTACTCATTTGTTTTATTTAGAGTTTGTTTCTCTTCCTTATGTTTGCAGTCACGTAAGTAAATATCTGCCTAGTCCTGTTGTTTCCTATAGAATAATTAATAATATTAGATAATACATATTCATCAAGTGCCCCAGAAACCACAATGTGGCTGCAGCCAGCAAAGAGAGAGAAACAACACAAACCAATAAAAAATCAGGAATTCTCCTTCCAAGTTGACATTTGAGTACTGCATGGAATATCTGCCAGGCCATTCCAAATGACAGTTTCCCTTTTTACGGTGTCACTGGTCCATCGAAGGGAAGAAAATAAATTAATTCTGTGTTTAACATAGCATTGACTATTGAGTTTTGAATAAATTTGTTATACTGCGTCGATCCTTTAAATGCAAAGCTGTGATTCAGCTTCACAACACCTTTAAATCTGCAATACTGTCAAAGAGTTAAAACAAGAGAAGCCATAAGAGCTCAGTGGTGACATTTCCATGTATACCTCTCATTATCCTCTGTATTTTAGAATTGAGAGTCTGTGTAAAAATGTCACAATCAGATTAGTCTGCCATTTAAAAAAGCCATGGAGAAAACATCAGCAGTCTCCCCCCACCTTTCTCTACATTTGCCAGTCCTGGGCACATCATTTAGAAGTGAGTGGACGGCTGAGGTGATAGTCAAAGCACCACCTGGTCTGGAATGCAAACTGTCTACCGCAGCTAGAAATGTCAGGTGTAAGAAGAGCAATTAGCGTCATTAGGCAAAGTCTGAAATGTTTCAATGAAAATACAGGAAGGGAACATTGCCCCCCCAAACCCTTGTGTTATTACAGTATTTATGGCTCTTTGTGAAATAGTGCAGTAATTCCAAAAAAAGGTGTGATGTGTTTATTGATGAGCAGTTTTAGTAAAGTTTAAAATGTTGCTCGTGAGGTCAAAACAAAAGGAAAGGTTTTCTATAACAGAATGTTAAAGGGTAAACACTAAGGGAAAAGTGTAATAAATGCTACTGATTAAGTTGAGCTCCCTAATCTAGTGACTTGTGTTTTCTGGCAGTAAAAACAGTATGATTGATTTGGCTTATGTTTGTCTAACGCCCCTTCCATTATTCTTGTGTATCTGCTCTCTTCTGGACACTTGGGTATGTCTGCTTGGCGCTGTATATGGGAATGTCACCAACAAATTTACTTTATTTCTAGGTAAGTGACCTCTAATATATTTATACATAGTTATTAGGTCATCCCTTAATCTTCTTTTTTTTTCTGGACTAAACAAGCCCAGTTTTGCTAATCTTTCTTGGTACTGTATATTGTTCATTCCTTTAATTATTTTAGTAGCCCACCTTTGAACCCGCTGAAGCTCAACCACATCTTTCTTGTACACTGGTGTCCCAAACTGCACACAATATTCCATATGTGATTTGACAATTGCTTTGCAAAGCAGTATAATTTTGTTGTCATCATGTGACTCTATGCCTCTCTAGATGCAACCCATGATCCTATTTGCTTTGGCAGCTGCTGCTTGGCACTGTTGCTACAGTTAAGGTTCTTGGAATGCAGCTGGGTACATTGTAATATAACTGGACTCATATTGCAGTTGCAGCTATGCATTTGTATTTATACCTCTGTAATCCTTATTTCTGATTATGTAAGTGTACAAGATTATTCCATTGATGCATAGAATTCTAAATTATGCAGTGGCACCCACCAGATCTGAGAGTGCTAGAGGAAATAAGTTTTAATAATATCTTTTGACACAGGGAGGTGATAAGCCAAAATAGCATCTTGTGTATTATAAAATATAATGTACAACCTTTTGTAAATTATAGTAATATTAAAGGTAACTTCAAGGGTTTCCTGCTGTTCCTATAATTCAGCCTGTGAGTTTATGTTTTAGATGGTCCTGGAACACTTTGACTTTTATTGTCCAATTAACTTACAGAAAGGGTTATATTATTCTCTACAGCGTGTCTCTCCCCAGCACTGATTCAACTTCCTGCCAATCACAGGAAGTTAAATCATTGCTGGGGGGAGGGAGGGAGGAAACCTGTAGCATTTAGCGCTAAAGCAGACAGAGCCCGGCCATCAAAGAGGTAGGTATTGAAAAAGAAAAGGAGGGGGTGAACACCAAGATAGCGTCCCCCTCCAGCAACACCCGAGGAAACTGCTTACCCTGCCTGGCCCTGATTCACTTTCACATTCGCTCCTTCAACACACCTGTCCACTTAGTCAATAATAGAAGTACCTGTGCTTGTGCACTTGCACACAAAATGATGTGAAGAGCTCCGTTAGTTAGTGACTATCATGGCTGCCTGAATTGGTTGAGTATTCATTCATCACTTTGCAGAGTTTAATCAATATGCGACCAGGGAAGTGGCGAACAGATGTGAATTCATAGCTCTACATAACTATTCAGACTTTTGACAATGAGTTGCAGAATGTTTGAAGCCTTAGGCCACACACACTAACTGACCACACCCCATTTGTGCACATAATGATGCAGTTTACTGAAGTGTTTTATCTGTGTAAAATCAGGAAACTTGAAATCTTAAATGTCAGATTCAACAGTAGAATATGATGTTGTAAAAATACTGTTGGAATGAATTCCTCTAATCCTCCATCTACAACCCCTCTTGTGCCTTCAGGGAAATATGACACGGTATTGACCAATGACCACTGTGTACCCTAGAGCAGCCTTTATGAATAAAACTATACATACATAATATACAGTGTACACCACACATTCATCTACTGAAATCTCTAGCATCCTAAGCAGCTAAATCTACTGAGCTCAATATCAGTAGTCATTCTTATATTTATTACATTCTACACTTACCTCAATCTTAGGAAGAGAATAAAAGCTACCAGAAGAGCACAAAGGGAAATGGAGTGACCCAGGAAGTTAATAACTATCGCTATGTGATAATGAACTTTGCTTTTCTTCTGCAGAGGAAAAAGAATGTACAGATTATATTGATACTCATGCATGAAAAATGTGTATTAATAATTCAGCTCAGAGTCAAGAGCTCTTAGTTTGAAACAATTACCAAATTATTGCAAATAAAAGAAAACCGCTGCATTAAATGAATGTAACGGCCAAATGATCCCGATTTGGTGGAAATGTGGGGCTGCAACATTTTATGACTACATATGATCATTTTATAAATGGCTGTGAAAAAAACTTGCGGGAGGGTATTATCATACAGTTCATGCACAAAGAAACTCAGATGTACAGCTTTAAGCTCCTGCGATCAAAATCATAGTGCCAGATCCTAAAACGTTAGCTGTTCCACTTTATCCTACCTTAAAGGAAATAAATTACAGGCCTATGAAATTCTGAGACCATAGCAAGCTATTAAGATATTCAATGGTAGAGTGATAGATAGGCATGTAAAAACTGGTAAATTTCCTGCAGGAGCTTTATCAGTGTCATACAATGGCATTCAACATCACAGCACAAGAAGATATTGAAACTTAATCCATTCAAATGGGCTGTATCTAATATATGAACATCCTACCTCTTGCTTTAGAATCTCTTGGCACTGGGTATAATCTCCCCTTCCTGCCCAGCTGCCATTGAGGTGACACTCTCTGTACACATTTCCTAGATAAAAGAGGAAAGAAACACAATGATAATCTGCAGGAGCCAACAGCCTGACTGTTGCAGTAAGAATTCATTCTGCAGGCATATGGGACATATTAAACTGGGGCTTTTGGCTAGGTGCTGATGTCATATAGGATGTATTAAACAAGCGCTCGTTTCTAGGCGCTGATGGAATATAGTGTGTAATAATCAGGGACTCTTGGATAGGCACTGATTGAATATCACTTCACTATATCTTCACTTTGGGAATTCACTGCTTAGTCAATAATGAGTAGTGAATTTGTGACTATCAAAGCATCGTTACCCAAAATGACACAAATTCACTTCAACAGTCAAATTTTCACTTTGATGAATAAGCCCCATAATATAATACATACATAGTGGTGCCTACCACTTCCTCTAAAGGGTGCCAAATTGATATTGTACAAAACAAAAATAGTATTGAGATGCACATTTATGCCCCCCTCACCTCTGCAGGAAGACTGTTATATTTACAAGAGTTAAATCATTTATCTGTGAAATGCCATCTTCTCACTCTCGTCACTCTCGTTATCAGAGTCCTAATTAGCAGCTTGCAATGAGCTAACAATAAGATGTGCAATAGCTGATCTGACTCTGGATCCTCATACCCGCATGAAAGAGAAAGGAGAGAGAAGCATGTGTGAGATGTCCCTGGAAGGTCAAGCTAGATACTCCCTGTACCTCTCCTTCTCTCCAGTTATGAATTTACAGTAACTTAATTAGTGAAGGACAAATGGCTATGCATGGTGTTTTATATGCCTTGTTGTGACAGTTATGGATCACAGGGAAGACTGTATATTGCTCATTTTATTTTGAGTAAGGGTATTCACGTAGAAACCTATTCCATATCATGCTGCTTCCTTCTGTGACAACTAGTTGTTAGGGTATAATAGGGCTAACTGCATCTGGTTCACTCGGGAATATATATAATTCACACCTGCCCAGTTGGAGGTGCAGAGGCAAAATGTGACCCTCCAAGAAATGTTATATGGCCCTGTTCTATTCCAACAGGAACATGCATATTTATCATATATGACTTTAAAATTATAATCCATCAACTGTCAGGAAATCACCTTGCCATTCTAGCAGCAGTTATTGTTCCCTTCATGGCATGTTGGCACCTCTAGCAGGAATTAAACCTGAGACCTGCTGCACTCCAGGAGGCAGTTTTACTGCTACTCCATTTAGCTTTAACTTATAAAGCTGTGTTTTTCTCTGTGTGCTGTCCTTGGTGCTGAACTGTCACTGCACACTTTAGTGGTTTTTCCCAGGTGTTTCCTGTCTGTCATTATCCAGGCCTTTAAATATGGGGTCATTTCCTCCAGTCCTTGCCCAAGCTGGTCTTCCTGTTGTGAAGTTCCACTGAATCTCTTGTTAACTGTTTGTTAGTGTTACTGACCTTGGCTCGTTCTGACATCATTGTTTCCTGGAATCCTTGACTTTTGGCTTTGTTTCTCTGCCTTCCTGATTTTTCTGATTTGACTCTGCTGACTTTGATCTTGCTATGTCCTTGGTACCTTGGTTTAGTCCTTGCACACTCCTTTTGGGTTGCTCCGGTGCCCTAGCATTTCTGCCGCAGAAAGTCCAGGGCTCTAAAAGGGCGTCAGTGAATATCAGAACATTGGGATTTCCATCCTAGATAGTTGTGCTGCAGGTTCCACCCTAAGTCCAGTTTCTGGTAGTAACCTTACAGTAACATATAACTGATACTTTACATGGAACCTTACTAAAAGGCATTATAAAATGTAATTGTGGCATAATAATTCCAATCTGGTCTACACACAAGCAGGTAGAGCAAACAATCAACATGCTAAATTGATGATATGCAACAGCAGTGAGAATGGACAATCAACAGCTATATACCATAAGAGATAGGCAACCCAAAATCCTGAGGCTAAATCTACAACTGCTGGCATGCTTCAACAATTGCATATTGTTCTGCAAATTAATCAGATCAAATGTTATTTTCCCATTGTCCATTCTAAAAATGGACAATCGAGACTTTATTATGGGAAAATTGTCGCAATCTTAACTTAAAAAAATTGTCACAACTTTACAATGGGGAAATTGTAGCGGATTTACCGTCACTGTGGTAAAAAGGATCCATGGTTCAGTTCTGAAGTGTTGTAACACACCTCAACAAATCTACAATGTAGCTCCTAAATGTGGGTCTCCTCTTTAGCAGAATGTTTAATATGTTGTGCCCATTTTGGTCCCATCACTTTGAAGCAGGCATGCCCTGCACACCCACAATGGAAACCCCCCTAAACTGCTAAAAAAATGCAAGAAATTCTTATCTTAGAACTAGTTATAAGCCATGGCCTCCTAATGCAGCCTAATCTTTAAACATTGCTCCTAACAACTAATAAAGTAGACACACACCATAACATTAGTAGAAATGTTATGGCCACAGCTTTATTAGAATTTTCAACTATAAACAATGAAATGTGCCGGCAGTTGCAACACAACTGGCATAAATTCAAACCAATAAAAAACAGGAGTCTCAAACTATTTGGGAAAGCACCAAAGCTGTAAGCTACTGGCACTCACCCATACTAGCCATAACTCACCACTTATGCCAATAATATCCTCAAAGCTGTTACATTCAATACAGAATATATTGTAGCTCATATAACAGTAAAAGATATTGCATAACATTAGGTTCTTTAAGTGACTTTTTCTTTCTAAGTCCTTAAAACCGAGGGAGGGTGAGGAACATTCCACTCCTAGCAGCTCCGAACACTGAACATCACCAGAAATAAGCCCCTTTGTTGTCTGCCACAAAGTGGTCCTCCCCTACACGGGAAAAGTGGCCAGATAACTTTCTGTCTACCATATACTCTATAACTGATGCCATGTTGTGGAAATCCCAGACCAAACTCCATTTTGTTATCTGAGGATGGGCTTGTGTTTTGGAAAACTGTCATCTGCAGTGTCATCTGGCAGAGAAATGGTTCTGCTTCACCTCTGTAACAAAGTGACCTACAGTGGGGTTCATTTTCATGCAGAACCTGTGCTGTCTGGTTTCTTGTCATCTCCTCTCACATCCACATCTGCCCTTTCTGCATTTAATACACAAAAGTTTACGTGGCTGATATTTTGTGACATGAATGGGCACCCTCTGTCATCCACAATGCTGTAGGAGGATGCTCTGAACTGTATGATTACAGGTCACTATATATATATATATATATATATATATATATATATATATATATAGAAATAGGAATCATTCAATCATATATCAAGATGGCACAACTTCTGTTGGAGCAAGGATTGTGTATTGTATACAATCTCATGTCTTGCCTTCAGTTTAGTTGGGACAATGCATCTCTAGGATGCCAGAGTTTGCCTTCTTAGTTTCAGACTCATATGCCAATGTATCAAAATAACAGAATTGAGCCCAGCGCACCGAAATATTGAACAAGTTTGGAGTTGGCACAAGCACCAGAATGTGAGTAACCACAGCAGAGCAAATTTGTATCTAAATGGCAACTATTTTGCTTTTCTAAATGAGCCCTGCCAAGTGTTGATCGGGATAAACAGATCATCCATCTGCCTAGATTGATTTCTACTGTACTATGGATGTGTATGGCTGTTATAGCAATAAAAAGATGTCTCAAAATTTCATTGCTGAACACATGCCATCTCATGCAGCGCACACTGTTTATATAGTAGTTTAATTGATTTTTTTCAGGCTGCCTTGGTTTCTCATTATTTGCAGACAAATGTATTTTGCCATTTGTTTGGAGATGGATAGTGGGAGACGAGGTACAAGATGTACTTCATTTTGTTTAGGGTCAACAGGTCTTGTGAATATCATAAGCCCAGAAATTACATTCAGGAATAGTAAGACAATTTGCATAGGAAAAAACCTTTCATATCTGATAGCACAGCTTCTCATACCCAGCTGTAATGCAATATGGAAGAAAATGAGCGCCCTTTTACTTACCCACCTCCATAACTGGGTTATCATTTCTGCTTAAAGAACAAGAATCCTTCTAAAAAACATTATTTATTGGCAGAGAATTCCTATAGGGTAAGGATATTTCCCCCTAGAATTCCTAATTTGGTCTCTGTTTTCACCATAGAAAACAATGGGACTGGATGAGGTCTGTATAGCAACATGAGTAAAGATAAAAACAGACAGAAAGCAGTAAAATTCTGTTTGTTATTTTAACTAACATGATTTTAAAGACAGCAATTTTTACTGATTATTTTACTTGCTGTATTTAAAGATCTTCAATACCAATCCAATTGGGATTTTTTTTTTGTTTTACTGGTCCTTTAATTTCACAGAACGTAGACTGTAGCCCTTAAAGAGGAGCTAAACTTTGGATTAATTCCTTATTAAACAGTTAGGTCTGATAGATAAGAAAAAAATAAACTAAAAATAAAATAGTTATGAGCTTCTGCATCCTATTGTTCCATAACAGTACAAGGCACACCGCCTCCCTCTCTCAAAAACTCAGCTATATAACAAGACTTGTGCTGCAGACTCCAGTGTGTAACTTTATTGTGAGTCAGATCTCAGTGCTTTAGATTTAATTGTGTTGTTATCTAACAGACCTATTGCTTTATAAAGGGATTAAACCAAAAGTAAGTTTAGGGCCAATGTATGACATATTATCAATGCTTCGTGGTTGTCCAAAAAAGGGGGCAAAGGGGGGACAAGTGCACCCCTGTAAGACTGGTATGGTCCCTGGCCAGCCCCCTCACCCCAGGGGCACATTGACAGTAACCCTAGCCTTCTGATGCACCTCCCTGTACTACCCTATAAGTCTAAAGGATGGCCACCACCATCCCCAATATGGCAGCGCCCATAATTCTGCTGCATCATCACAAAATGCAATGCTGATGTAATGGTGCTACCCACTTCAAGCTTTTTTCTGCAGATGCCCATGAAATGCTTGTGTCTAACTGAGGGTTATTTTAGAGTTATATAATGTTATGAATTTCCCTAGTCAGTCCTGGGGTGCTTGCCGCAGGTGTCTGAGGCATGGTTTACATCAGCGGGGCAGCACGATTAGAGCCATGAACCTGCTGCACTCCAGGTAGCAGTTATAACACTACTCCATTTGAGCCTGGGTCTGTGAGCCTGTGTTTCCAAGTGAGCTGTCCAATACATTAGTGCTGATTAGCCTGCATACTTGGTAATTGGTTACACAGGTGCTTCCTGTTTGTCATCATCTAGGCCTTTAAATAGGAGGTCATTTCCTCTAGTCTTTACCCAAGGTGGTTTTCCTTTTGTGAAGTCCTGCTGAAGTGCTTGTTTCCTGTTTATCCACGTCTCGTTTTGACCTTGTTGTTTTTCTGTTATCCCTGACCTTTGGCTTCATATGTCTATTCACCTGGTTTTCCTGATCTGGCTCTCCTGTCTCTGCCTTGCTATCCCTGTTAACTTCGGTTTGGTCCTTGCTCATTCCTGCTGAGTTGCTACGGTGCCCTAACGTTTCTGCATTAGTAAGTCCGGGCGCCCCAAAAGGGTGTCGGTGAACACCAGAACATTGGGAGTTTCCGTCCCAGTTAGTTGCGCTGCAGGTTCCACCTTGGGTCCAGTTTCAGGTAGTAACCTAACATACATATATATTTTCAGCATCACTTCATCGGGAGTCTTACACTATGTACCCTCGATTTGGCCACAGGGTTCAATAAAATCAAAGTTGTTTATGTGGCACAGATACATGATCTTCAGAAGTTTTATATTTAGAAGAGAAACACCACAAACAACTGCATTTATTCCTTGTTCCAAAGCCCACTCTTCTCCTCCCTCCATGCAATACAGCAATTTCTATTATACAGATATATAGTATAGAGTCACCAGAGTATTTATCCAAAGATATCCGCTACATGTTTGCCATCAATATTAATGAATGTGTCAGAGGATGATTCATTACATTGGCATGCAAGCCATTCTGAATCAGTCTGCCTTACAGGTCACTGGTGAAACCACATGCGGAGAGCTAAAACGTATCTCCAAAGGGAACATGAGTTCCACTTTTCAGTTTAATAGAATTTAAGATCCATGCATACAATGAGCGGATAAGTTAAGCAGAGATGGCAAAGAAAACATGTTTTTTATTGTCCTGCCTTTTGTTCCATACTGCGATTTTACTCATCACATTTTATTCTTCAAGTTTCTCAAACCATAAAATTCCTGCTATTTTATGGAGGATATAATTAATACCTGTAGTATTATACTGTACACCCTGAAAAAACTCCGGGCAAGGTCTTGCCACCAGCTGTCCAGCAGGAGTACGAGGCCAGCAAGTGCCGATCATATCAATGGACATGTTACAGGAGAGACCTAAGGAAAAACAGAAACCATTATAGAGGTCACGCTATTAAAACTTCAACCTCATCATGTCATCTTTCGAAACAACAAATGGATGTCCAAATGAAGGTCTTACATCCTGAGCCACCAGGACCACAGGCATACTCCCTATTATTAAAGAGTACATCCCAGAGGAAGCTATTCAGGTTGATATGGGGGAAAATGTGTAGGAAGCTAAAATGTTAAAAAATTAATAAACAAAATCAGTTGGTAAGGAAAGCAAGTAAAGGGAGTAGGAGGAGAAAAATAACTATGTATAATGAGTGGTCCCTTGATGATCCCACAGCCCTCAGCCCATCACTGTGCTGCACAGTAACAAAACCTGCTGTAACACTGTTTCTGTTAGTTTAAAGAAGTAGTCTTGGATTCTTTAGAAAGGCTTCAGTGTACTGCTTTTTCCCTTGCATCTGTTATATGTAAAGCGATGATGTTCTATGGCAGTGATGCCCAACCTTGGGCCGGATATTGTCAGCGGCCTGACTTCTGTAATCCAAAATGTTGTGTATAAGCGAGTTATCCGAATTGTTGCGTATAGGTGCAAATTGGCCAGATAAAGACAGTCGCAATAGGCTGCTACTGTCGCAATCGCATCTTTATAATGAGAATATTGTTGCAGTCGCGACTTTATTATGGGAAAATTGTCACAATCTTATCTTTAAAAAATTGTTGCGATTTTACAATGGGGAAATTGTAGCAGATTTACTATGGTAATCCGCTGTTTGCGAATTCGACAGTCGAATTTGCACCTTAGTGAATAACCCCCTTTAAGTGTGAATTCGCCTGCTAAAGGCAGTTGTAATAGACTGTTACTGTCGCGACTATGGAAAATTGTCACAGCTGTTACTTTAAAATTTGTCTCAGTCGCGATTTTAAAACTCGAGACTGAAGCGGCCCGTGACACGCGTTTCATAATTTTATATGGCCCCAAGGCCAAAAAAGGTTGGGCATCACTGTTCTATGGTAATCTATCGATACAGAAGTCAAGCTGCAAGAGGTGTTAAAGTAACAGCCTCGTTGAGGCCCCTAAGAGCTGAAGGGTTCAATCTAAAATAAAAATACATTTCCACCAGCTAATAAAGCATATCATTAAGTGGGGAAAAATGGTATTAAGATAAAATATTTTGAGATATGGGTGTTTGTGCAGGAAAGTAAGGTGATCAAATAATCAAAACATTCTTTCACCTTTTCAATAACTCATCACTCTAACTTCTCTAAATGCTTTCTTCTCCTGTTATTAAAGAATAAATGCCTTACAATAATCACCAACAGTAATTAAACATAACAACAAGTTAATATTAACAGTTTAAAAACTCAGATGTTTTCTGCAGCTGTGACCTCATTCTGACATCCATTTTCTGATTGTGTACAGATGGAGCAAACTTTATTGTTACATCAGGCATTTCCAGCTATACCCTTTTTGTCAGTGAAATAAATGGGACACTGAGTGAATTATGTGCAAATGAAGCATCAATAAAGTTTGCTCCTTTGGAATATCATCTGCTAGGACAGGGGTCAGCAACCTTTTTGGCCGGAAGAGCCATATACATGCAGCTCTGCTCAGCCCTTTTGAATTGGGAGCTGCTGTCATCATATGTGATGTGCTTAGGGGTTATACTGACCGCTACTATCTCCAGTGAACCAAAGTGTGCGATAGCGGGTGCTCGGTAGTACAGTCGGACGGCTTGTGGGATAATCATTTTGATCATATGTGATGTCACATAGGTGATGTCAGTGGCTTTGGATTGGCTAGCAACCCGAAAGCGCTGAAAGAGCTTTGTCTCTACAGCACTTGTCGGCAATTAGTTGGCAGACTGTAATGAGCGGTGCTTGCATGTGAGCACTGCTTGTTACAGTCAAAGAGCCAGATGCGGCCACCAAAAGAGCCACATTTGGCTCGAGAGCCATGATGGGTTGCAGTCCCCTGTGCTAGGATATAGTACAGTATTATTTGCTAATGGCTGACCCACTTGATTTAAGAGTCTGCTCAATCTAGAACTCCACTCCTATGTTGGGCAGCGTAATATAACTATATTAAAGAACCATATAGCCCTTATATTCCTAGATGTTTCCTACCTGTAATGTTAGAGCTGTGCTGGAGGTTTTCACATTGGTCCTGGACAGAGGAAAGGGCAAGACTGATTCCGGCAGTGATTACCTATAAAAACAATAGAATGGTTAATGAGTGTCTGGCACTTCCTGGGAGAATACAGTAAGGCCAGGGTGGCACCAGAGTATGGTGCACTTCATTTAAAAAAAAAAATAAAAAGCTTGTTGCAAAAATACGCAAGCGCATTTCCATGACATATTTTCAAAGTGCGCTGCTTTGAATATAGATAAATAGCACTTGCGTCACTTTTCTTCCCTGTGTAACCGCGATTGCTCAATTCCTACTGCTACTTATCCTGTTGCATTGCTCATGTTACACTTCACACTCTTGAAAAACTGCAACACGAAGCGTTCCGACGCATTTTCCTCTCTCTGAAACGCAAGTGTGACATTTTATTTGCAACCGTCAATATTCTCCAATGGTTTTTCACAATGGTATATTTTCGCCATATTTTCGCACGTGCACCTATACGCTAGTGTGACCCTGGCATAAGAAAATGTAGATATTTGTACGTATGTATGTGGGCTGCTATATACCATCCCCTGGACCCTTGCTCACAGTGGTCATGTAACCCTAGAAAGAGGCTGTTTTTTACCCATATACAGTGCAGCATAGGTACTTACTAAATAATCTAGTAATAATATAGTATGCACCAGAATTCACAAGCATGGGGATCAGGGAAAGTAACTGCAGTAAACAAATGTAAATCACACAATAAGCTAAATAAACTAATATAAACTAAAAAGGCATTCCCTGTGACGTTTATTATTTTTTTGTCTGAGGATTCTGGGAGCAGAAGTTCAATATAGCTAACAGACATTGTGGCTAATCCCCTTATTTTAATTACTTTATATATTTCATTGCCATTTAATTAGAATCTGTGTGCGTGGGTGCATATACGTTCTCTCTCTCTTTCTCTCTCTCTCTCTCTATATATATATATATATCTATATATATATATATCTATATATAGATATATATATATA
>WMED01004776.1:0-20279 GCA_019650415.1 Pipa parva
GCAGGGGAGGAATGGCAGGAGGGCAGACAGGCAGTGGGGGGAAGGGAAGCAGGGGAGGGGTGGTATATTTTATTAAATATTTTAGCGCACCATTTGGTTCAACCTCATTATAGCACTTAAAGTGATGTATCCTTGTGATCTTATACTGTATTGTTTAATGCAATTTCCTATGTCTGTATTTTATTTTTATTCTGAACTGTACAGCACTGCGTATGGTTGTGGCACTTTATAAATAAAATTATGTATGTATGTATGTATAATTTTATTTATAAAGTGCCACAACCATACACAGTGCTGTACAGTTCAGAATAAAAAAAATACAGACATGGGAAATTGCATTAAACAATACAGTATAAGATCACAAGGACACATCACTTTAAGTGCTATGTTGAGGTTGACACAAGAGGTTGGAGGTCCCTGCGCCATAGAGCTTACAGTCTAAATGGGAGATAGACTTACATACACAGAAGTGTAATAAGAGCTGTGACAATGTGATGAAACACAAGTCCATAAATAAATATAAATATTAAGTGTAAATTGCTAAGTTTTAAATAAAATATATACATAAAAATCAGTGATAAATATCAGTGCTAGTGCTCTAAAATGTAGGATTTCAGTTTAGCTTTAAAACTGCTGAGGGAATGTTCGTGGCGAAGATAAAAGGATAGAGAATAGATAGAGAATTCCAGATATGAGGGGCAGAGAGAGAAAATGGTTTAAGACGAGAGAGGGTGGTAGTGGTGTGTGGCACACAAAGCTGGTTGCTTTGGGAGGAGCGCAGTTGACGACGAGGAATGTACGGGCATATGAGAGAGGAAATGTAGGGAGGGGCAATAGAGTGAAGTACCTTAAATGTCAAAAGGAGAACACTGTAAATGATTTGTTTACTTACAGGAAGCCAAAGAGCAGAGAGAGATTGAGAGGGAGACAATTCTGGCACAGCAGAATTTAGAATAGACTGTATACATACATACAAATTCATTCTCTTTTTTTATTCATTATTTTGCACTTGTAAATTGCTCCCTCCCCTGACTTTTTTTTACTTATTGTAATACTTTATAGAAAGTTTGCGGTTTGATAATGTCCATGCTTAAATAAAGAAAGTAAAGTTTCACAATCTGTCTGTAGATAATGAAATAGATAAAGCAAACTGTACAGGTCCATGAAACTGCAGGCAATAAAGCAGGAGTTGAAGCCTGTAGCAGCTCCTGGTATATTTAGCAAGGTATCCTCTGATTTGCATAGATAATAAAGGGATGCCACTATTTTTAAATAAAAGCAAGCACTGACAGGCTGTGTTACACAGCCTATAAGCAACGCTCCACGCTTCATTGCTTAAGTAACAACGCCAATGAGTTAATCATTACTAATACTTTCAGGTCAGCTTTTAAATGAATCAACAAGGTGATTCTTTCCTTAAATCGTTTCATCTGTAATTTTTTTTTTGTAACCTGAAAGTTACACACACACACACACACATAATCTGGAGAGAAAAAGAAACTGAATAAAAGAAGCTGTGGTTTATTTTTTTTTACTTACAATTCATTGAAATTACAGCACAAACTGCTCTCACCTGCATAGCTGAATACTGAGCAAACAAACGCCAGGTGACACATTTCCATAAAAAAGACAGTTAACTAGACAAACATGGGCATTCTATGTCAATGAAATCTAAAACAGTGTTCATTTAGTTTAAGGATTTAGTAGGAAAATAATGTATATATCACACAGCAATTTTACTAGGTACCTACTAATATTAGAAAATTGAATCTGTAGGCAAAAAACTATTTTTTGCAGTATTTTCAGATTTCAATATTTAACCTAAAACACGTATTTTTTTTTTTAATGTAATGCTAAGAAATATCATTGAAAAAAAATATTATTTTGTACTTTTCCTGACCATTTCACCTGTTTTACCATTTTTTATATTTGGCTTTGCACAGATCTCTATCAGGCAGGTACCGCGTGTTATAGACAGCAGTGATATTTTACTTGTATTGTTTAATGCACTTTTCCCATGTCCCTATTGTATTTGTATTGCTGAATTGTACAGCGCTGCGTAAATTTGTGGCACTTTATAAATAAAATTATACATAAATACACGGAACCCACCAGCTTCATGGCTGAGCTAGAAAAAACATGATACCTTTCCAGAACCTACTTTGTGAGTGAAGGAAGAGCAAGGGAATCACAGACAGCATAGGCCCATCCAGGACTACTCTTAAGTTAAAACAGAAGACACCTGAACAGATAAATGTGATTTTATTTGTATTGTATGTATGTATTTATTCATTTTATATAGTGCTACTATATTACACAGCGCTTTTACAGAGATTCATCATTCACTTTAGTCCCTACACCATGGAGCTTAAAATCTAGTTTCCTTATTCAGTCACACACACAGATGTATGTTTTTGAATTGTGGGAGGAAACCCACGCAAGTGTGGGGAGAACATACAAACTCCATGCAGATGAAGTCCAGGGTGGAAATGAACCCAGAAACCAGCGCTGCTAGGCAGCAGTGCTAACCACTGAGCCACCGCATTGCTAATTGTTATTTAAATCTTATTTCAAAGGCTTAGGGGCACCCAACAACCCTCAATAAGTCACCTCTGCACTGCTGGGTTTATCACATCAAGATGTTTCTAAGCTAACAAACTGAGCTGATACTGGCAAGTCACTTACTTGTTTTGATCTTTTTTACTCCAAAGACTTTTTTACCAATCAGTAAAAACATTCTGGCAAATGGATCAAAAAGAGAATGACAAAAAACACGTGTAACTACTAAGAGAATGTTTGCTTTGGGATACATACAGAATGTGGTGGTATCACTTTAAGGCAAACTAAAGTGAGGATTTTTCATGCCATACTTGTAGATCTCTTCTTCTGGACTGAGACAGCACATTACTGCTAGCTAATGATATATCTGCCAAAGAAAAAATGGAAGTACTTACAATGGACTAACTGTGAAACAAATTAGTTGCTAGAAATCACACTACTCGTGTTTCAGTAGAATTAAGCCTGCAATATAATATAATTGACATTTACTAAAGTCAAAAAGTTTTCTGAGTAGTCAATGCAAGAGTAATAGCCTATATTTAATAATATCACTACTTTCTCCTATATACCATATTGTTCTAAGACAGTTTTATTGACCAAAAGAGTTTGCCCTGCCTCAGACTGACATAAACTCATTATCCCCAATGGAGTTGGTCTTATCACTTAGCCAAAGACCAAAATGTTTCCCCCCCCCCAAAAAAAAAAACTATATCAATATTGATCCGTAATAGAAGGGACCTGTCAAGTAAGCAATTTTTATTGATCCTTTATGAATCATGAAGATTGTAAATATATTGAAATATAAACTGAGCAAAACAGGGTGAAACAAAATGATATGGTCAAAATAAGTAAATATGCCCCCAAGTGTATATTTCAGATAAAGCTGCTACAATCACAGAAAAAGCCCTGAAGTGCAAAATTCACAACAATATAAATATAGTGCTGTATAGACTGCTTTGTACCCAGAATAAGCTATTACTTAAACATTATAGGGGAATATTTACTGAAATCGAATATCTTTTTCCATTTGATCGGTATCAGTAGAAATGCAGAACCTTTGTAACTGGATACATAATTACGGTGTATGTTTGTGTAACAGGGAACATAGGGATATTTATAAAGACCATTTCAACCTCTTTGATTCCTCTTGTACTTTTTGATTTCACTGATTTATATAAGTGATTTTCTATTAAGTTCACCTTCTGTTTCAGATTGATATTGATATCCTTTGTTGGTGGGAAAACATTTTCATCTGTGGCTAAGTGACAGGGCCAACTCCATAGGGAAAGATGGGTTTACGTCAGCCTGAGGGAAGCGAACACTTTTGGGTGATAAACTTTGTATTGAAAAGCTTAATAAATAGGTGAAAAACAGTGATATTGATAAAAATAGGCTGTTTCTCCACTGTTAGACTGAGAGTGAATATATATCTATAAACCAACAGGAGCTATCTGAGCAGCAACAGCTGTATTTTTAGATTTTTTTTTCTTTTAAATTCTGGAATTTAATGACATTGTAAACAATTCATTCACATTTCAACTGAAGGCATCTGGTTAAATATTTCTAGATTTTCTCACACTAAACACTTTTAGGCAATATGCTATATTTATAACAAAAGACAAGATATGTACATTCAGTTTATTTTCTCATGTTTTCCCCAAAGACAAAATGCTCTTCTATCTGCAGGGCCACCATTTGGTTTTATGCTGCAGATTTCAGCTATTTTGTCTGTTTTTTTCAATGGTTGTTGCAGCAACATTTGAACTATGGGAAATATGGGAAATAGTGAGGTATGGAATCTATAGCACCCCTCGACAACTTCTAACTACTCTTGTAAGGCAGAATATCTGAAGTCTGCGAAAGATAGCTGGGACTAATACTTAGTCCTCTTCTAAGTTATAGGAAATGTACAGGTCACAGATGTTAGTGTGTTTATGAGGGGGAGGCTAGATCCCAGATATATACAAAGTTTTCCTTTAAATATAGCAGAATATAAATTAGGTAAGATACAAGTGTCTATTCCCCTCTGAATAATTACATGTGATGTTTGCACAATGAACCCCCTCTCTAACCTTACATTAAATAACTGTATGTTGACCCAACAGTCTCACTGAAATAGTACTTCTTTTAGAGGGAGTTTCTACAGCCATTAGATTCAAAGATCAAAGTACAGACTTTAGCTGTTTGAAATGTAACAGCTTTTTCTTTAAGGGGATTCTGTTACCGCTTAATGTTTGTGTAGTGTAGTCAATACCCTCAGAAGCTTAAACAATACATTGTTGTTTTCTTGACAAATAATTTCCACTAAAATATATATTTACATATATTTTTAAAAATACTATGCTTTGTTTTTATTGCTTCTCCTAAATGTTTTTATTCTTACTGTTTGTCTATTTTATTCTGTAAGGGATCTCTATTTTACATTGATGTAAAGGTAAAGTAAAACCTCTGAGCTCTTTTCTGTACTGAAGATCACTGATCCAGTATCCGATTTGGTTTAGCTATGGTACAAACAAGTGAAAATCTGTACCTGACTGACAGGAATTAGAATTCCTTACAAAAGCAAATAATGCATTTAGAACAATTCTCTAACAGTAAGGTAAACCACTTTATGTCAAAAATACTCTAATTAACAGAGTACATTGGTTTTTAGAAACAAATTGTAGTATTTATGTTAAAACTATCCTTTTACTGAAACTAACAATTACCATGCTTCAAAAGGAGGTAGGGACACTTGAACCTCTGTCTTTAGTGAGCGACAAAATGAGAAGTAAATACTGGAACAAGCTTTAGAAATATTACTATACATTATAATTAGCTATTCTTTATAATGCCACAAATTGATATTGCCCTGTGCAATATAGTGTCAAGTCATCTTTTGCCAAGTATAATACTTTTACATATACTCTAGAGCTCCCAACAGTGGTTACAAGGTGTTTTGATTTGGGGGTCCCAGCCAGCTCAGCAAATCTGACATGCCCAAGCAGCCAGTTGTATTTGGGCTTCTGGGTAATGAACAATAGAACTTATGATTGACAGGATATGGAACACTGTAGTATGCTGTGCAACTGGGGCGTGTAAAAAAATACAATGAAAAAGATTCCAATAGATCAAGTTTTTAATTATTTGATTGTTGTTTCACTGCTATTGCTAAAAAAAAAAAAAAAATCATTTAAAAACTGTTCAATCAATCTAATTTATAAAAAAGGATCTGACAAACTTACATCACTCACAGCATGTGCATTTCCATATTGAGGTGATTGTGGTGATGTCATGGAAACTGGAGAACAATATAATCAATGTAAAAAGACTAATTATAACAGTACAATTTTAGTATAGCTTCATTACATGAGGACTATATTCAAAAACTGTACAGTTTCATCAAAATGGAACTATATGCTTTTCAATAATTTGCCCTAGATTATTTCTAATATAATGTTCTAATAATGTGCTTTCCTTTTCCAGGTATTAATAATATTATCTGTTATATGAATAAAATAAAGTTATTTGCTTTAGCAGTAAACGTGTGCTTGCTGTCCCTATGAAACAATATACTCTTATCTTTAAGGGCTAATTGTAATAGTGGCAGCAGGGATTTTAATGTGAATGCTTGGACCTCTGTTACAGGATGTGGCCTAATAATGTTCAGCTGTAATAGCAGGGAATCCAAACAAATCTGAGTGGCAATATGTTAGAAAAATATTTCTTTATGGACAAATATTAAATATCAAACAAGAGCTTATAGGGTATATATTAGTTCCCAGTTACATCAAGTCAGTCAGGAAAAGTTGTAGCAACTTGCTGTATTGCACTGAAAGCTAGTCCTCTGCAATGCTTAGGAATGGTTGGAATCACTGTTCCCAGTGTTAATAATTCCATAGGGAATAATGAAATCTAACAATGGTATATTTATGGATCATCCATTGAGTTGCACACAAGTGCACAACCAAACAATGTGAACTCGGTTTAAGCAGCAGCCTTTAAATTGAACATATGTTTCTTGTATGAACAAGAAATACCTTAATGGGACATTAGAAGTCACAAATCAATGAAAGAAAAACCATTTAAAGTGCACCTGTCACCTCAAAACTAATACTAATTTAGGTTCTACTAATGAAATAAACATTTTTGTAAATATTTATGCATTTTGAAAAATGTACCTTTATACAGCATTTCTCTCTGTCATCTTCCCTGTCAGCCTGACTTTTCTTTACTGAGTTGGGTTGGGTGGGGATAAATGATGATTGACATTATAGCTCCTCCAATCAGATCCCTTAAATCACGATCTAGCAGGAATCTGATTGGGGGAGCTATAATGTCAGTCATCATTTATGCTCGCCCACCTGACTCCAGAAAGAAAAGTCAGGCTGACAGGAAAGATGACAGAGAAACGCTGAATGAAGGTACATTTTTTTAAATGCCTACTGTATATATTTACAGAAACATTTATTTCATTAGTAGATCCTAAATTAGTATTAGAGTTTTGAGGTTACAGGTGCACTTTAACTATTATTTCTTGCTAAATAAAACATTAGGGGATATTTAGTAAAGTCATTTGCCATTTTCAGCCCATATTTCACCGTTTTGGGTTTTCGCCACCCTCAACCAGGCGAATATTTGTATTAGTTAGTAAACAAAAGTATAAAAGAGCTTAATACATTTCAATATCAGCAAAAAACAAACAAGCAAAAGTGGGTGAAAAATAGCGAATGATCTTAGTAAGTATCCCCCACTGTGTGTGGTATAAGATTTATTCTGTGCACCCATTTGAGCTCTCGCAAGGGTTAAGTGTTCCAGTGCAGTTACTGCCTCAGCACTCTCTTTAGTTGCACCCCAATGCACGAGAAAGAGAAATGATCGTTTCAAAGATAATTGCTCAGGAAAGCCATCCAGTATTTCTACCCTTCTCATGGTATTTTGGCCACTGGAGGGCACTACTTTAGTTGGAAACCTGTGAATAACATTTCAAAGATAAAACATCATTGCAAGCTTATACCTAATAAAAACAAATATACAATTAAACTAGCACTTCTATTCAGAATATAATTTGCCAATACACTGAATTAATCATTAAATTGTAAAATGTATTCATAGACTTATATATAACGTAAAGAAAATGACAGTTTTAAGAGGAACTGGTAAAACCTTAGTTCTAGATGACATACCCTGGAAACTGAGCAATTATTTCCCCCAAGCCTTTTAAACTTCTACTCACTTTGCTGTGGCAGGTTTCTCAGTACATTGTCTGCATGCTGCAGCACCAATCTAGTTATGGCACTAGTGCAAATGTGGCTATAAAATGTGTTTGATATACTGAGTGTGAAACTATATCATGGTAGATAAGGAGTACTGGCATAGAATGGTCAGGGCAATGCTTGCTCTGCAGATAGATGGTGTGCAAGAAGGAAGGGTACATAAGCTCTATGTAACACTATAAACGACAACTCTATAGACATGCCCAAGGATTCTATTAGCTCCATGCCCAAAAACAGGAGTTGGCAAACTTTGAAGAGTAGGGACTAGGGAGCCGTTTCACTCCCTTCTCCACCTGCGAAAAAAAAATTTTGAGTTGCAAAGGGGGAGGAGCGTATGCTTCCCGGTCATATGACCTGCTGACGTCCAATCAGAAGAAGCGCCGGAGGTGATGCGCCCCGAACAAGGCAGCTGAAGAGCCGCATGTGGCTCATGAGCTGCACTCTGCCGACCCCTGGCCTGAAAGAAACATGCTGCTTTCCGATTTAATCATGTCACTCAGTAGGCTTTAAAGTTACTTAATATGAACAAGTTGGTCTGGCAGCATAATCAAATCCTGCAGCACAAAGAGATCTTTAAACAAGAAGAACTGGAGCCACTCATTATCAATTAGATAACATTAATGAGATGATTTTTTTTCATGATGATGATTGCCATCTATAGTTCATACTTTGCATGTATCATTTTATTTATAAAGCACCACTAGTTTACACAGAACTGTACAATTCAACAATACAAATAGAACATAGCAGTGGTGAATTGAAAAAGAATTCACTGTATTTTCCAGCCATTCATTTCTTTTTCTAAACATGTATCATCTTTCTAGATCTCATGCACAGCCTCCAGCCACCAAGGTACCCCTCACAGGAAATCCCAAAGTTGTTCAAAGGAAATACCAGACCTCTCCGTGTGTGAAACCAGGCACTTAGCCATGGTCTTGCCTCACACACAGCAAACCTTCGTCTTATTGTGTACATATACAATTTGCATATTTGTATATTTACACAACACTAGCCTAGCCAGCTATTATTAATTCATATCAACGAAGCACAATCCCATAAAAGTTTTTTTTCTATTAAATATAAAAAAAAAAATGTGAGCATATTGAGCTGTGTATATAAGACTGATTAAGCTCCACTAAACTAAAACCTAACACCTAAATCAAACCTTCCAACTTGATTGTTTTACTGCTACTTTTTATATCTTTTGTTTCTGCAGCAACAATTGGCTGTGTCACTTTCCTGCAGCACAAGGAAAAAAACAGGAAAGTCAAAGGAGACAGGAATTGGCTTCATTTTGTCAGGAGACTTCCAAAGGATTCGGGAAAACTTGGCAAAACTGTGCACAATGTGTTTGCATTCACCTTTACAGTACAATGACACATGTCCCTGTAACTTTGCAGGACTGCCTGGGCCAGTAAGGATCACAGAGAATAATACAAAAGGTAGGAGCAACTGCTCATGTGACTCACTGGGAAGCTGCTCCATTCATTGCCCTGTGTATTTATTTCTCAGCCTGCACTGGGACATTAGTAGGAAACTTGTTCATCAGGTACATGGAAACTAGACACTGTCATTGTGAGCAGGACACAAAGCTTTAGCTATTTATTTCTACACTAGTTGTACTAAAGATCCACTTTCTTTAGGAGGATTAATGCAGAATAATTAGGATTAATGTAACTCACCTCACTGCAGAAATGATCCATTATTAACAGTAATTCAGCCTTAGGGAATCCAGTTGTAGGAAAGGTCGAGTTAAAAACCATGTGCTAAACTTATCAGCTTGTTCCTCGGTTGGGTTAATCCATCCCAGATCAACTGCAGCAGCGATCAGCAGTTCAGCAGGAAACCTCCATCCAGCAGGCTTTGTCTCACTGGGGTATCCTCCAGTATTCAGTTAGTCCTAATGGCACATGCTGCTCAGTACTGGGATCCAGTGAACAGTTTGGTTGAGATCTGTGTCTGACAGGGGTTAGGGGGTGAGCAGTAAAGCAGTAAACTGCTGTAGTAAACGCGTTCCCTTCACTTACACAGATCTCTACCACTGTGCTGACTCGGCTACTGGCCGGACTGCAGTGCTCACTTTGTGAATCAGAAGTATAAGCCTGGCCCTAGTCTGCTAATCCCTCCCCCGCAGCCGCTCTGCTGCTGTTACTGGAGTGCTGGGCTGCTGCACTTCTCCCCTTTACCTTTTTTTTTACACTCCACTGAACACTTTGGTCAAAAGGTTAGCGTTAACCCTTTGCTCTCTGATATCACTTTGTCAATAACATAGTGACTAATGAAAGGACTTTCTGGGTCTTATGTTATATAAAACCCAGAAAATAATCTAAATCTAATCTATATTACTACTTACAGCACAACAAAAGTATAGAAGTAGGGGGAATATTTATAAAAATCGTAAAACTTTTCTCCTGTTATATCGATATCGATATACTTTTAATTAGATTGAAAATATCGATATGGTTCTCCTGACCTTTTTTCATCGCTGAAAAGTGTTTTTAATAAAAAAAACATTATTCCCTATGGAGACTTTTTTTTAAGTCCCCCTTCGGAAAAATCAGCGATATCGACAGGAAAAGTTGAGCTCCATTCAAAGCATAAATGTAAAGCGTAGCATTATTAACGCATCAATATTTATCAACATAGATCTTTTCCAATATCGATATATTTTATTCAGCATTACATCAATTTAGGAAAATCGAAAATGTGTTGTAAAGGAAAACAAACAGCGATAATGTGGCAAAAAGCGGAACTACTGTTATTGGAATTATTGTCATCTGAATTATTGTTATCGGAACTATTGTTATCGGAATTATTGTTATCGGAACTATTGTTATCAGAACTATTGTTATCAGAATTATTGTTATCAGAACTATTGTTATTGGAATTATTGTTATCAGAACTACTGTTATCGGAATTATTATCGGAACTATTGTTATCGGAACTATTGTTATCAGAACTATTGTTATCGGAATTATTGTTATCGGAACTATTGTTATTGGAATTATTGTTATCGGAACTATTGTTATCAGAATTATTGTTATCAGAACTATTGTTATCGGAATTATTGTTATCAGAACTATTGTTATCAGAACTATTGTTATCGGAATTATTGTTATGCTGCTAATATTCTCCATGAAGAAAACTTCACCCAGGGAAGGAGATCTTTGTGGCTTTTAAAGATGGTTACAACCTACTCTGTGGTGTAAATGCAAGGTCACTGGGCTTCACATTGCAATTATTTCTATCAGCAAATTATTAACCTAATGCTAGACGTAATAGTTTTTACCACTTCTAATTTTTTTTTCATTTATTATGTAAACACTGTAGTCAAGAAAGTAAAAAAAAAAAAACAGAAAGAGGAAAACATTAATTGTTCCTCTTAGTAAATATCCCTCAATTATAAACAGATAAATTCCCCTTTTGTTTTTGTGTATTGCGATATAAAAAGTTAAGATTTGTTGATTTGTTGTAGAGCTCACTGTGTTCCTTTGGGTGATTGTTCTGCCTGGTAAGCCACAACCCAAAACAGACACATACAGTATCTGTGTTTATTTGTGGAACTCTGATAATCCTACTAATCCTAAATTTAGAAGAATATTAAGACCTTACAGCTCTTTTGGTGCCTATGCTTTCCAATACAATACAATATTACAATACTGTAATAGTATTCTATTAATACTGCTATATTCTGACATTAGTACTTGATATTTTTTTTTTTTCTGATTTTGGGGCATTTTAGATTAGGCAGTTGTGGATGTTCCTTTTGTTTATATATTTCTGCACGAGGCATTTATCACATGGTGCATTGAACTAGAAGAACAAAAAGTATTTTCTGTTAATATATTCATTTTTTAAATAATGTGCATGTTTGATATACAGAACATTTATAATTTCCATTTTAAAGCATAAACCTGCAAATGTATTCCTTTTACAAATCATCATACTTCTGAAGTGATAGACAACAGAGAGCCACAACATAACTCCACATTCATTTGTCTTGACTTTTATACCATATTACTTTTGTGGCAATAAACCAGCACCTGCACTTTATATGGGTCAAAACAAAAAAGAGAAGAATAAGCCTCCAAACTCTCATATCTCCTATAGACAAAGGAGGATGGAACCTGCCAAACATAACCCATACCAACCTAGCTGCCTTACTGAGAATATCAAAAGCCTGGATCACAAACAACAACTCCTACACTAACATGCACCTATATGCACAATTTACTGACCTAGTTCCACACAAAAATTTCCCACCTACCACTCATAGTCTAAACAAACCCAAACCTATACAATACAATAAAAGCATGGTAAAAAGTTAAAAGACAGATAGATCTGCATCAGATTATCTCCTTGTAGATTCCATTGCTACATAACCCAAATTTTGTTTCCGGACACCCAACAACAAGCCTATCACACCTGAAAAAAGCAAAAACCTGACCACTGTATCTCAGTTTAACCAACCTTCCACATCCCACTTCTTACCTTTATTGGAATTAGTCAAGACCTACACCATTGAAAACAATACCTTCTGCACCTACTTACAACCTAGACACTATATCAACTCAATAATTTCTGAATACCCCTCACTTTTGAAAGAATCCACACTCGATTCCCTAATGCTAAACCCAAGTCCCACTCTACGGCTTCACCATATAACCATCCTCCTTCAACACAAACTTTCAAACCACACACTTAAACACCTAAATTCTAAATGGCAAATCTATATTCTCAACATAATAGATCTTCCAAACATCTTAATTAAAGAGATATCCCAAGTATGAAAACTAAACTCTGTAATGAACCTTCGTGAACTTAAATACAGAATCGTACACCAGTCTTACATTATGCCACTCATGCTAAATAGAATTTCCAACACCACCAATTACAATTGTCCTAAATGTCATTACTCCCAGTCAGACTTCATGCACTTGTGGTGGAGCTTTCCCTCAGATCAGAAAATTTTGGAGTAACATGGAGCACTACACTCTCTCAGCTGCATCACAAAAAAATACACTTACTCCTAGTATATCACTATTGAGCACCACAGATCCAGACGACCAATCCATGACCATTTTAAGACAATTTACAAAATTCTATTATCAGCTAGGCAGTTCATAGCACTACATTGGCTTTGCTAAAACCCACTCTCAATTCAACTCCTGAAAACCAGACTATGGGACATGCCAGTATTAATCAGACTTAATGAACGTCCCTAAAAATCGAATCAAAAATCTCCTGCAACTTTGGACTCCATACTTAACAAATTTACCAAAATCACAACAAATATACCTTCTCTCGCCCTTCAAACACAGGACTCATTTGCTCAAAGAACTTCTGATAAGACTCTGGGATCTAAACTAACCCTCGGCTTCCCCACATCCCTGTAAGTCCTTCTCAATAAACTTAAAATAGAAGAGATATGAAGGAAAAAATAGAATACTAATAAAAAATACAAGATAATGTAAACCTGTTCTGATATAACTGATGATTTATTGTAAACCACAAAACTATCACTATTGTCACAAACTTTAAAGGAATATGTATGTACAGCAATCTCTTCTTAATAAATAATCCCAAAAAAATAAAATAAATAAAAACAAGATTAAAGGAAAAAAAAAGCACAGGTGACACAATAACACTGAAGAGGGTGAGATGATGTGTGGCTTGTTAACTGGGAAAACTTTTATATACACACATCAAATGGCTCCATCCCTTTAAATAAAGCTCTTGTACTCACACCATAGACTAGGTTAGACTTCCAAACAAACATGTGATAGACAAAATCCTCCAGCACTCCAGCTAAATAAAAACCTTCTTTATTTTCTAATTTAAAAAGCTCCAGTAACAACTTGGAGAAGCATATCAGCATTAACGCGTTTCACACTAGATAGTGCTTAATCATAGTTAATCATAGTCACTATTATTATTATTATTATTTTGTCCTGTATCTTATGACTTGCCTTGTGATTCATTATTGTGAGAAAGTTTTATAATCTTTGTAACAGTAACTCTAGACCTACTTTAACTTCTTATGCAGAACATATTCAGCTTTATTTTATTTGAATTATTCAAGATTATAGTTGCCATCATTTGTAGTTCCTGTGTGTTCCATTTCAGTGGTTATTGCAATTATGATCAGCTTCATCTGCCTTAAATCCTCATTTTGCCCAGTTTACATCAGTGGGAGATTAATTTTGGAGCTATATCATCAGGGTTCCTTTACAGCAAAATTCATACCTCCTAGTGGAGGTTGGGGTAAAAACCAAGAGCTCATTTGGGGTTTATTCACTAAGGTGTGAATTCGACTGTTGAATTCTCAAACAGCGGATTCCCATTGTAAATCTACTACAATTTCCCCATTGTAAAGTTGCGACAATTAAGATTGTGACAATTTTCTCATAATAAAGTCGTGACTGCGACAATATTCTCATAATAAAGTTGTGACTGCGACTATATTCTCATTATAAAAAGGCGACTGCGACAGCAGCAGCCAACTGCAACTGTCTATCTACCTATATGCAACAATTCGGACATTAGTGAATAACCCCCTTAGACTCTGCGATCCAGGATTATTAGCACAAAACCAACTGTGGCTTATGGAATTCAACTTTGATCTACTGAATCATAACAGAAACACTTTTTTGGAATCCTGTTTTAGGGGGACATGTCTCCAAAAAAGGAGGCATATCCCCCAAATATGTTGCATCCTGTATACCAGCGCCATGATGGTTGAATAAAGGGGTATATTCCTGAACTTTAAGGGGGTTATTGGATAAAGTGCGAATTCGTCCATCTATGTCAGTGGTTCTCAACCTGTGGGTCGCGACCCCGGCTGGGGTCGCTCGACTGTCCCACAGGGTCAAGAACCGCTGCGGCACCTGGAAGCGCCCGCAGGAACCCTTCTTATAAGGGTTCCTGCGGGGTGATGTCGGCCAAAAACTTCACCACGTGATTCGCGTACATGATGACCTTTTGCCCGAATGTAACCACGTGACGCGCGTACGTGATGACGTTTCGCCCGAACGTCACCACGTGACACGCGTACATGATGATGTTCGGCTGAAACGTCATCACGCAGTGCTTTGGAATTTCTAGGATGCTGCCATGCATCTGAGTCTAGCACCATTCTAATTTGTATACTGAGTGGACTGCGCTTCCACTTATTGTTTTTGGAGTAGACATTTTTGGAATTACAATTCACTTATGGACAAATAAGGGATTGTCTCTGTATGTTATCAACAACTGACAACTACGGTTACTACCCAGACTGCCAACAGAGGGATACAAGGTGAGCCATGTCACCTAGCCACCTCTGCAAACAAAGTCTAGCCATCCAGTTACCTTGAAAATCCAGCAGCACAACAATTAGTTAAACTGGTATGTCTAATGGAATCATGGTTTTCTACATTTTTAAAATGGCCTTGTATCCCTTGTAATTGTCTAATTTCCATGCCACTAAAATGTATTTCTCTGTGCAAGCTTGGGGGCTCTAGCCACTGTGCAATTCAGTTGAACTAGGCAACTTGCAAGGCACAGAAGAGTTGGTGGGACCCATGTGCCATGTTATAACTGTGTTTTAGAGTTAATAGTGAAAGTCTGAATAATACCTCTAACATTCATTGTTTCTAATTTAAGTCTGTTGCATTTGCACAATAATTTCACACATAAACATCCTATAGTGACATTTGCTTCACATGTTTTTGCTGTTGCTCATTGCTCCTAACCACCATTAGCAACTACCCTCATTGGTGGGGTATGTATTTATTTATTCATTTATGTCAATATTATTCTCACTCTTTTTCTGTTGTACATTATGTTCTTAAACTAGATCTTTAACTGACACACTTATGGATATCCATATTCATAGCAAATGCCTTGATTGTCTTGATCAAATCTTCACTATGGCCATCTGTTTTTATAATTGTTTTCATTATAGCTAGGGCAAAATTTATTAAACTCGGAAAGATCGCTCTGGGTCTTTCTGAGTTTACAAAGAGAAATCTCGCATTGTTATTGCGAGATTTTTCGAGATCTCAAGATCGAGCTTTTCAATCTCAATTTTTTGAATTTTTTTTATGGAAAGGTATCCATACCTTACATTAGTAGCATGGATACCTCTACATCGAAAATTTTGAAAAATCAGGATCGAAAAACCTCAAAAAAAATATTGCGAGAACAATGTGAGATTTATCTTGGTAAACTCAGAAAGAGTTTAATAAATTTCACCTTAGATATCAAATAGTTATACGCAGTACAGTACAGTAATATAAAACTGATAATATGTATTTTCCCTGCATACAACAATTACAGCTGCAATCATGGTCCAAAGGGGTGTTATTGGTGTCAATGGATAAAAAGCTTTGCGTTCTACACTACATTTACATATTTAATTTCAGGATACACAAGGTATAAAGAGCCATTGGATCTTGTTTAACACCAACCAATGTTTCATAGCAATGAGCTGCCACTATTATTAGTATGTTGTGAAAACTGAAAAGTATTGTGATAATTCACTTCCAACAATGGCAAGAGATTTCTTTTATTAGACTTATCCTTTCAATGGAGCAAATCCCATGTGTAGTTAAAAACATGCCACAAATGCTTTTTATCACATTAGGTGAACCTGTAGTTTTAGAAGCATATGAAGCCGAACATATTGCATTATTTTGGAGAGAGTATGAGAGGTATACCAATGGTAGTGATCATTTTCAGATCTACTAGTCATACACCAAAAGATATGAACAAGCTCATGAGTGGTGGATGGTGTTGTATCCTTGTGATATTTTACTTGTATTGTTTAATGCACTTTTCCCATGTCTGTATTATATTTGTATTGATGAATTGTACAGCACTGCATACATTTGTGGCGCTTTATAAATAAAATTATTCATACATACTGATATGTCAGTGATATGCCAGTGGAAACAAATTTCAAACATCATTTAAATTTTCTGTCTCTGATCAACCACTGTGCTAATAAACTCCCCAGACTGTACAATGGAAAACAATATCTTCTAGTAGACACTGCAGCCTGACTAACTCTATAAAACTATATCTTTTTTTGTGAAGATACCTTGTTTCAAAGCAATTAGTGAAGTTGATTGCTGTGTTGATCTTGCTTTATGAAATCTCAAAAAGTTCTATAAATCCTTCAAAATTTAATAAACCACTTGTCCAGTGCTAATACACTTTAGTAAACAATACACATTGGTTGAAGCCAAAAGCAAAGACATTTTTCTGGAAATATATATCTTTTTAAAGAAATACTATTTAGTCCTGCTTCTGCAAAAAGGAATTGAACCATAGCAAGGTGTTCCCAGTAGAATATGTTTACAATACATAGACCTTGCAAAGATAAAAGATAATAGGGAAGTACACCCAGTTTGTAATTAGCATTTACTTTCATGTTATTGTATAAATATTGATGTAATCATTTGGACATATGTAATCTACTGGAAAATCCTTATATCAGCATAAGCGGGAGCAAAATACTTCATCCCATGCTAAGGATTATCTTCCATGAACTCTGCCAAAAGGTGCCTCCTTTTTGTTGAATTATAATAAAAATTGTAAAATGCTTATTTAGATCTACTAAGCAGTAGCATTTAAAGACAAGACACATTTAGAAGGCTTTAATACTACTGGGCGAAATTTATTAAAGTTGAAAAGGACGTTTTCAACTTTTCAACCGAAAAAAATCGATAAAGAAATTCCAAAAATCAGAATCAATTTTTTGATAGCGCAATATTGAAAATTCCATCGATTTTGAATAGAAGTAAACAGATTGAAAAGTTTGGATTGAATTTTCAAAATCAGAAAACATATGATATAGGTAAATTTGATATCGCAATATCAACATAAATCATTCGATATCACAATATCAGTAGATTTGATATCACTATATTGGTAAAATTTATTGGTATTGCAATATCAATATTTTCAATTTCATTAAATTTCGCCCTAAGTCTATATACAGTAATTTCACCCCAAAAGTAGATATTTCCATATCCTACCACACAGCAACTTTCAACTAACATGGAATCTAGGGGTTTAATCATGAAAAACCATATAATAGCGTTAAGGTCAGAATTCACATTAATTTGTCACTTCCTGATCTTCACATATTCAGCAACCATTGCAAAGTGGCTAATTCAAGACCAATTTAGACGCTTACAAAAGTTATGGATATATGGAGCTCTTCACATCATGCAAAATAATTCACCTATTCATCAAGCGTCATGGGGGTAATTCATCAAGGTGCGAACTCCCCTTGCTATGCTTTGATCCACTTTGCAAAAATGGTTACGCGCTGGCTTCTCTCCTACATGTGCACATCAGTGCACGCTTTAAAGGTATTCCAGTCTCGCAAGTCAACTCGAGTGGTCGTGAGGAGAAGCCAGCGCGTAACTATTTTTGCGAAGTTAATTGAAGCATCGCAAGGTGAGTTCGCACTTTGCAGAATTACCCCATAGTCTCTTATTTCCAAACCAAATAGGCAGTGTCAGACTTACCCAGCAGGCCTCAGTAGGCCCTCCTGGAGTTTCAGACACAATCATGGCATATTCTTGAAGTTAGTCTAAAGAAGGTTTATAGTCATAAAATAGGTAGGATAGAAATAAATCATAGGGACTAAAGAACAGAAGAAAGAAACAAAAAAAAAATTATTTTCTTAGAGGGCTTTCTATCTCTTTTTTTCTTGGTGTGCCCAGCACTCCAGTCCAACAATGCAAATAGGATTTTTCCAACGCATGAAATAGAGGTTGTGTGTGTGTTGGAGCGTAGAGACTCAAAGTGATTTGATTTCTGTTTGACTGTTGAATTTGTACTTTGATAGATCAGCCTCTAAATCTCATAGAACAGTGTTATACAATATACATTTGGCTTAGCAGACAAAATATGAGAGAGCTATATACATGAGAGAGCTATATACATGCGGCTCTCTAAGCACTTTTGAATCCGGAGGCACTGACATCACATTGGTGATGTCAGCAGCTACGGATTGGCTAGCAATTCAGAAGCCGCTGACGTCTAGCAACCCGGAAGTGCTGAGAGAGCTTTGTCTCGCTACATCCCTTGCTGGCGATTAGCAGGCAGACTGTAACGAGTGGTGCTTGCATGTGAGCACCGCTCATTACAGTCAAAGGGCCAGATGCGGCCATCAAAAGAGCCACATCTGGCTCAAGAGCCATAGGCTGCCGACCCCTGTTCTAGAGGTAACTGAGAAAATGGATTTTCAGTTTAAAGCAAGTAAATCAAGTGGATTGCATATGATTTTACTGCTTACAATATTCATGCAGGAAGTCCAGAAATGATTAGACCTTTCAGTCAAATAGAACAAAAGTGGTTGACAACATCCTTGCGTATGATCAACTTTATTGCCAGTATTAGCTTTATAAAAACAACTGTAACATGTGATAGAAGATCAACAGTCTAGCTCCTCATTCATTTTGTTAGGAATGAGTGCAGCTTTGTGATATGAGCCATGCCATATGGCATTGAGTTGAAGGTGATCACAACATGCGGTCTTTGGCAGTCATCAGTATTCCAACAGAAAATCAAAACCAGAAGGCATTATAGAGAATGCTAATTCAGAAGAATGTGTTTTGCTATACCCTGCTGCCAAGATCAAGAATTTAACCCATTTCATTGTACCACTCCAAACCTTACAGAAAGAAAAAATGGTAGCAAAAAAAACTTTTTTCCCTAGGTATAGTGGTGCAGTGAGATCGGACCCAGGGGCCTGATTGCTGCTTTAACTGTGGCACCGGTTCACATACAAACTTAAAATCCCTTTTCTAATATGATTCAGGTTTTTTAAAATTGAGGCAGCAGTGTGGCAACAACAGATGAAAGTCCCATGGACTACAGGGGTTTAGGAAAGAAGAATAGCCCTTCCATTAGACTATGTTATGGCTGAAAGTGGATCAAGGATGTTCAACAACATGGGCCCATCCAGGTCTACTTAATGGGACAAAAATTAAACCAAAATGAGATTAAAATGAATTTTAATTAGCTAAAATGTACTATGATTTTATTTATTTTTCCATTAAGAGGTTTGGGAGACAAAGTGTAGTTAGGACCTCAGTACTCAAAACCCATATATAAGTAGGGGATGGAAATCTTAACCCATATACAAGTAGGGGATAGAAATCTTAACCTATATACAAGTAGGGGATAGAAATCTTAACCTATATACAAGTAGGGCATGGGGATCTCAACCCATATACAAGTAGGGGATGGAAATCTTAACCCATATACAAGTAGGGGATGGGGATCTTAACCCATATACAAGTAGGGGATGGAAATCTTAACCTATATACAAGTAGGGGATGGAAATCTTAACCCATATACAAGTAGGGGATGGAAATCTTAACCCATATAGAAGTAGAGGATGGAGATCTGTTAGGATCCTGGCAGTGAAAGGGGTTAAATTTCAGATTCCCTCTAACCAATAGG
>WMED01004777.1:0-20278 GCA_019650415.1 Pipa parva
CACCCACACCTGTGTTAATGGAGCAATCACTGAAACGATGTTAGCTGGTCCTTTTAAGGTGTTTTGGGGGGATGAAGTTCATTTTTTAGGCAAATATTGACTTTGCAATTAATTGCTGTTAAGCTGATCACTCTTTATAACATTCTGGAGTATATGCAAATTGCCATTATAAAAACTGAAGCAGTAGACTTTGTAAAAATTAACATTTGTGTCATTCTCAAAACTTTTGGCCATGACTGTACATTTTTGCACCTCTCAGTTACATTGCTCATTATTGAGTATACTATCAGTTTCACTATTCAGTATTCTAAATCCCAAGAGTTCCCAAGTAACAATTTTACTATGTTACAATTTGAAAAAATGTTTTGTAGCAACAAATGTGAGCAATAATTCACTAGTATTTGTGTGGAAATTTATATTTCTGTATAGGATATAAATTGGACATTTTTATTACGCCTTTGGATCTGTATGGACCCCTATTATGTTTCTTATCTGATGCCTATCTTTGTGGAAGACAAGTATTTACTTTTCTGGGGTTACATGAGTTTCTGTCAGATAACATTATTATCCTTAGGCACAGTATTTCACTTTCCTTGTTTTAAAGTAGAGTTTTAACATTTGGAAATTTGTGCTTTCAAGTTTTATTTTTTAACTCTGATTTCACTGCTGCAAATGTTTAGTTACAGTTCTGTTTATTTTGTTTTGTGCTATCAGTAAATCTCATCCTGTATAATGCTATGTAAATCCCAAGATAGATATGCCATTTTTTGTTGTAATAAAGAGCATCAAAATAATAGAACAGTTCCTAACATATTTTCTTTTTACCTTTACAGTTCCACATTGACAGAATATGAATTTAAATATTATCAGGAAGCCACTGGAGTAGAATTCAAAATGGCCTCTGGTAAGTCAGTGAGACAATTGTTTTTTTTTTTATTTTCAAGGTTTGCTTTGCTTACTGCATTCAAAATATTAGAAAACAAATAGATATACGAATACAGTCTCACCTCTTTCACCCAACTGCTCTATTATCACTTGCAGAATGATTCAACAGAGATATTAGAGGTAATGATTTGTACACAAAGGTCTACTGAAAACTGTAAAGTGTGCAGTTTTGCTTGGTTAAAGAATGCTATTCTGCAAGTGAAGTCCAATGATATAACTAACAATACTCAAGCCTTGACTGTGTTTAAATTATTTTGTCTTTATGCGTATGACCAAATGTTTTATTACAAGGAAATATAAGGCTCTCCTAATGTCTACCACTTGTTCTGTACTGCCTGATATACTGGATTGGGCCCATTCATTACTTGGAAGCTGTGAAATGTCTGAAAATGTGAAAAAGTCAGTGGGGAGATCTTTGTTTTTTAATCTTTTATTCTTTTGCACATGATTAAACCTGCTTTCATTAAATGTAAATCTTGGGAAAGCAGAAGTCATTTTCTAAAGTAGGTAGATCCTATTTGCAGATGCCTCTTTATGGGAGCCTTTTGCACTATCCAAAAAAAGTCAGTCTTAATAAAAGCATTTGAATGGGATAAGAGAATGAAAAAGAGCAGGTTAAGTGTATGTACTTTGTTTACGTCCTGTCTAACAAAGAACATAGATTGAAAATAAAATCCCAGATACACAATTCATGCAATCTGCTGTGCCTCACACAACAAACAATGGAAGGAACCTCCTTTCCCACACTGCTTGCAGAGCATGTGAGTGATTTATAAGGTGCGCCAGCCTCTACTTAATGAGAAACAGCAATTGGTCAAGTCTTCAGAAGCTAGCAAATGAATATGCATGCTACCAATCTGCATGTGTTAAAACTCATCTTAATAACAATAGCATCCAATTGCATGCTGGGCGTTTCCATAACCAGTCCAGTCTCTAGAATCAGAAATTCTTTGTTATACATTGCTTAATTTGTGACAAAAGTATTAACTATTTAGATGTAATATTTAATGCGGGCCTTTAAAAAATAGAGTGGGTAAAACATTAGCTTGATAAAAATATATATATATATATATATATATATATATATTTTAAGAAATGTGTTTTCATTCCAAAGCCACAGTAAAGAGTACAGGAAAGCTGCATGTATTAGACATAGATGTTTTGCTATTTGGTAGCATCATCTGACTGTATAAATTCTCTCGTATTTCATTCTAAATGATTAGATTGTTGGAAATTGTTTTCCATGTTAGAATAGTATAGGGGCACCTAGGATAAAAATGAACATTGGCTTGGCAAATGGCTTTTAAAATTCTATTGAAATATAATTTCTGTTTCTACAATAACAAGTTTTCGTCTTATATATCACTGAGGTTAAATTGAATAAATAAAAAATGTATTTTGATCTCCTTTGATATGTATAGTTAATATGCTTCAGAAGACCAGTATCATTTTAGAGCAATTTTACTAAATTATTTTCAGATTAAGATTGTTGGCATATTTCTCATTCCTCTCCTTGTTTATATGTCTATACACCAGTGTGAGCAAGGTATATCCTCATTCATCTACCGGTGACTGATAAGTCATTTTTTAATTGTAATTTTCATTAGAAGGTGACTGTAGAAAGCCAAAAGACTAATGCTTGAACTGCAATCTGTGGTGGCAGAGAAGGGGTTAGACTAGCTTGGCATCTTTCAAGGCAGAACACAACTAGAACTGCTTTTATATTGTCTCCTACACAGTGAATAACACAGGCAGAATCCACTTCCCTGTAATACAGCTTCACAAATAGGAGGCAGAAGAATCCTCATGGCTTCTTTGAATAGGTGTTTATGAAGCTTCCTACTATCCTTGCTGAAAATGGGAAACTGAACATGAGAAGGTCTAACCGGGATTCATATTTCATTATGGACAACAAAATAAGATTTTTGCTTTACCTCAAGCCATATACTGCATTGTACTTGGAGGCCATTTTGATTGTATCGAAGAACATTTTAAGATGGCCGCTTTGGCATAAGGTAGGTTGAATTTTCTGTTTTGTCCCTGCCTTCCTTCCCCTCCCACTCCATAGAACGTTGTCTTATCGTGCTAATTAACAAAGAAAGCGGGACAATAAATGAAACTGGCATGACCCACTTATATCTGCCACCACCCTTCTGAAGCGGAAAATCTGGCCTTAATATTAATTGAATTAACATACTTCCTAATTCGCTGTTCTTTTCTGTATGCGGGCGTGAATTTTTTTTCATATGTGCTGATTGCTAATTTTTATTCTTGCGGCAATAAAAATAGCACTATTTAAGTGACAAATATACCCAACAAAATGCAATTTGTGATGCAAAACAAATCATTCTAGTTAACACTTTGGGTGCTTAACAGTTATTCTTCAATTAGAAACCTCATTTCAGCACCAAATTCAGCCCTTCTACTGAAACCACCACTTCAAATTGAAAGGTATTTCAAACTGCTATTCATTTTCTTTTAACACACATTACTATTAGTGGATTTCTTGTGGATACATTTACTAAGAATTCATTTTAAGCAGTGTTTTTAACAAAGCAAATGTGTAATTAAAAAAAAACCCATAAAAAGTAAATTGATTAATTTATATTGTTCTGTACTTACAGAGCTAAACATTTGTTCATGATTTGCCAGTATTGCATTCTGAAAGATTGTGTGAGATATTGTATAGAATTTTTTCAATGTTTGATTTGTTTTTGCTTGTTTTATTTTTGGTGATTTTACATGATGATATTTCCATTACAAGCCACATTGTTTATCAATTGTCAATCGATAAAAATGCAACAAGGTGACAGTAATTTTATATCATGGCTTAAATGCTGTTTGTACATTTTACATGTATGCAGATATTATCAGTGTTACATTGTCTGTCTGTTAATCCTCAATTTAGACTTCTTTGTTTTGTTTCTTAATAAATATGATTTCAGCGTTTGTAGATTCCAGTGCCCAACATTATAGTAGTTCTGATGCTTTAAACAGCTTTCAACATCTGGTTTCCAAAATAATGCTGCATTTTTTAAATAAACCCCAATTTCTATTCTGGATACAATGTTTTTTTTTTTTTTTTTAATCAACCCATTCCTTTTTTAAAACACACATTTGTGTGTTTGTACCAACAAGAGCAGCTACTGTCCCGCCTAGTTGGAGACACTTGGCAACTATGTTTTTGCCATGCTGTTAAAAATACACATACATATTTTCCACTTGACTATAATGTAATATAAAAAAGTGCTGCTTATTCTTTATTTGCATAAGTCAAACTAAAGTTCCCTTGCAAAATTGTACACTTTGCTATCATCTGTTATCAAGGTGCTCCATTAAATTGTTGCAGGTTGTCCTTGATTTACAGGTTGGTGACAATATCAGTTTGTGTTCCTTGAAGTTCCCAAGGGTTTTAAAACAAATTAAATTCATCCTATGGGCAGAATTTACTTGGTAGAGTCTTCTCTCTCTCTAATAATCTATAATTGTTACTTGGAATTATTTTTATGTATACAGGGTAGTGTGTACAGGAAACTGTCATGTGACATTTGCACATATTGAAAACTATGCTGCTATTGCAGGCTTAGATAGCTTGCTTTATTTTACATTTGCCCTAGTTACCAGAGAATCCCTTTAAATGTAAACAAACAGTAGATATATAAAAAAAACAAACATGTAATTCAAAAACTGCAAAAAAAATAATAATAATGAATATCAATCTCAGACTTAAATCTACAACATATTAAAATACATGTCTGGGTAAAGAAACACTTTAGTCTCAGCACTATATATTGATAAAGCTAGTGTAACCTGGTATTATATTGATAAAATATAAAAGACAAGTATATACAAATAGATTTTATGGTTATTGTCACATATGTGTGTGGGTGTTATGTCCAAAATTAATCACTGATTGGCTGCTATAGATCAGCAATTTAACAAGGTACCTGGTTGCTATGGGGTACATCACCATTGCAAACTAGCACCTATATGTATATGTGTAAAGAAACACCTTAGTACGGTAGTATGTCTGTGAGTATTTCAAATGTGTTTTCACATACAGCAAACTCATCCATGCAGTAAATAAATCTGACTCTCGTTGCGCATGTTCTCATTGACAAATCCTCCCAGAATGCAAATTTTTTGCAGAATGCAAAATCTTTACTGTGTTAAATATGGCCCTAAGCCTGCACTTAGAAAAATAGTTACATTATTTATTAAAGTATAACATTTCAAATAAGTTTACTTTGACGGGCCTTTTTTTTACCTAAGTCATAAATATGTATGATTTGAACTTACTTGAAAGCAAAGTCTCTGATACTGATTGGGTGTTTCTTTGTGCAGCAGATCAAGAATGTCAGCAGCCATAAAGATATAAGCAATCACACATCAATAAAAATCAGGATTTTGACTTTACATAAAATATTTCTTCCAGTACTGATTAGCAATAAGTGTCATGTCAATGCAAATAATAGTTCTAACCTATTTACAGCCCATTTAGGACATTTTTGGGAAGGAGGCACAAGAATCACATAAGCCAACATTTTAATAAAGCTTTATACCCTGACATTTTTTTTTCATAGAACATGTGAGTGATGTTCATGTTTATGGAGAAACAAATCAAAACCACTTTTTATTTGGCCCTACAGAAGATTTTCTAATACCTTGCTGTGATTTATTCTTGCTCTGCAGGTTAAAGGAAGACCGGGAGATCACATGACTTCACAATCTCCTGTGACTCTATTGTGTATTATATCAGGGGAGAATACATCTTTCAGGTATATTAGTTTGATTTTTTTAATAGTTTTTTTTTGTACATATCACCAAGTACTTACCTTACATAAAATGACAAAAGAATTTGATGTAATATGTACCAGTATCTGAAAACACAATTTACTCTGTATTTACTTTTTTTTAGTAATTATGGAATAAAATATTTTGTTCTTCAACAAATAGTTTGAAAATCAAGTTTCAGCTGGGCTTATAAAACTATTACTGGAAATAATTGCTTATGGTTACAGCTCGTCAAAACATATATATAAATAAGTGCTGACCTTAAATCTCTAGATTTAATGTTGCCTTTAATAACAACGTGAGTCTAAACCAGTGGTTCTCAACCTACCTAAGTCCACGGCCCCTGCAAAGCTGTTATCATGCACAGACCATGCGCTTAGTGACATCATCACATTGTGCATCACATGATGACATTTGGGTGCGACGTCACCATGCAGGCACCCTTATATAAAGGGACCTGAACACACTACTGTAGACAAAGGAGTGGCGTGTTCAGATGGTCTAGGCAACTCCTGTGGGAGTGTTGTTCGACCCCCAGGTTGAGAACTGCTGGTCTAAATGATGCATATTTTTTAGATTGTTTGGATCCCTCTTAACTATCCTTTGTGTCTCAAGAGATATCTCATATTTGCCTGAATCCTTGGGCAGCAGGCCTAATTTAAAAGGTATCTGCATTGTATTATCAGATCAGCAGAGGAGGTGGTACATTACAAGAATGCTGGGCTAGTTTAGATTTAAATCTTTTTCTGAATTTAGATGCCACAAACACAGGCAGTATTTGTCTGCAGCATGTGCTGCACAGTATTGGGGCTCACAAGGAATCAAGATCAAGCAACCACTTATATTTTATTTTCCTGTTGCTGCAGTCATCTTTTCAGTCTCTATATGTTTCTACTGTTCTGCCTATAATCTCTTACCCCCACTACCCTTGACATTATGGTGCAGTTTGAAACAGTAAAAAGCTCTACTGTGGTCTGAGCCCACCAGGCGATACCCCTTTGTCCTGATGGCCGAATACTGATTCTGTACCATCCTTAGAATATAAACCTCTTTATTCTTCATTGGTGATATCTGGAATTCAGATTCATACACATACTATTTTTGTAAGAGTTTTTTTCAGAATCAGAATCAAAATTTGTTTTTACAAAACCTTAACCTGTTGTGGATCATTAGCCTATACTCATCCCCTTCCAAATCATGCTGACTACATAAAGATGCAGCTTTGTTAGCAATCACCGACAGTTCTTTGTACCAATGTTCTTCTCATGTCTGACAAGGATTAATATCTAGTATACTCTTGGTCCACTCAATGTTTGCAAAGGGCCAGCAAAGCCAGAAAAAGACAATTGCCATTTGGATTTCCATAGCAGTTATTCTTTTGCAATAGTGTTTTCTTTGAAGCTGAATTCTTAATTTGAATTTGCTGATTGGAGCCATATTGTATCTAATGGGTATCCACAGGCACGGGGGTAGTTGTTAAGATTAAAGAAGACTGCAAACAGCACAAGAAAAATTAAGCAAAGCAATACAAAGCAGATATTCATTTAAGTACTATGTAGGAATAATGCCATTAGTATTGAATAATTGTGTTTTTCTTGTTACTGGTACTTTAAAATAGTGGAAGCAACCTCAGACACTGGATCTCTACACACCAGATCCTGGAATCTACTCCTTTAACTCTCAATAACTTACTTAGTCTTTTGATGTCCAAATATGCATTATATGTCCATGTAGACTGATCTGGAATTCTAAAGCCTTCTAAACTGAGATATCATATATACTATATACTTATATATAGTATATAAGATATATACACTATATATCTTAGTTACCTTAGAAAAGGATGTGCTTGTAGTGAACAGTGTGTTGGATGTACAGCACTTTGCTTGCACAGTGCCTGGTTTTACTTTTAAGAGGACCAAGAATTACACAACCAACAAACACTACAATACATTCTGATGTGTGATGTATCTATGTACAGTGTAGGTCTTGTGCAGCACATTCCTTCTGTGTGTCATAGAATTGTGTGTAACGAGTAGACAAGATAAAGCATGTGAAATTAATCAACTGCAGCAATTTTTTACTCTGGTGTTGTAAACCATTGCTTGTGCTACCAATCAGCAGTTTCCATTCACTACATAAACTAATGAAAGCCATCCTCTAATTGGTTGCTCCATGTTACTGTAAATGATTTCTCCAGTTGATGAATTATTATTCATCCATTCAGGAATTAGTATAGAGAAATTGGAACCTCTCATTTATACAATGTCTTGAAATAGATGGGGTATTTATTCATTAGCATGACAGAGTTCTTTCTGGTATGGTTTAAAATGGAAATATATAAGGGCATATTTATGTAAGGATAAAATTCTATGAATGTCTCACGTATAAAAACTAATGTTGTTTCATGTATACTTGAATATATTGTAGAGAAAAAAAACATATTTTTCTTTAAAATGACAAGGGAAAATGTAGAATTTAAAATGACAAAAACTTCTAGACAGCTAAACAGCCTAGGGACAATGGAACATTGGCCATGTTGCCTGGCAACATCAACAATATGACCTCTACAAATGCAATATTCAGTCACTTTACATTGTCTTTTGACATTTATTTCATAGTTTGAAAAATGTGTGATAGCATTAGGCAGCAAATATGTGATATAAATGCATATACTAATAGGAAGGATCAGTGGTTGGTATTTAAGAGGATGTCAAAAGAAGTAAAATAACCACACATTAAAATGCACTGAGATGAATTTCCTAGTATTGTGTTTGTTGGTTGCCTGCAGTGATAGCGAGAGTGATGTGGTACATTGAGATACTTTTTTAAGCCCTAGAAATAATCAGAATAATGATTAATAAGTAGAATAGTTGTTATAAGTTTTGTGTATCTGCCTTTGCTTTCCTGCAATATTCTATTTATGGGCCTTATCTTATTGTATTGCAATAGCTATGCATTGCAGTGTTTGGATGCATTCTTATTTGGCTGTGTCAAAGAATGTAAGCTGGTTTACTTTAATTGTATGTATATGCTCATAAACTGGAACATATGTTATATAAATAGTCCTAAAGGTTTGCCACAATACAAATGAATCCTCCCCCATCAACCAGCAAGAATATATATTGTTGACTCTTGCAAGCGGGGCAAAAGGTTAGTATGTATGTATGTATAATTTTATTTATAAAGTGCCACAAATTTATGCAGCGCTAATACAATTCAGCAATACAAATATAATACAGACATGGGAAAAGTGCATTAAACAATAAAAGTATATTATCACAAGGATACATCACTTTAAGTGCCAGGTTGCGGTTGACTCAAGAGGTTGGAGGTCCCTGTCCCATAGAGCTTACAATCTAAATGGGATGAAGACTTACATACCCAGATAGAAGGGTAATAAAAGCTGTAACAATGTGCTGAAGCACAGGTTAGTAAATACAAATACTAAGCATAAATAACTAAGAAAAGATAAAATAAAATACAGTATATATAGATAAAAATCAGTAATAAATATCAGTGCTAGTGCTCCATAAGGCAGGACTTCAGTTTGGCTTTAAAAGTACAGAGCGAATGTTCCTGGTGAAGATGTGGGGGGTAGAGAGAGAAAAGGGTTTAAAATGAGAAAGGGCAGTATTGATGCGTGGCATGCAAAGCTGGTTGCTTTGGGAGGAGCGCAGTTGATGTCAAGGTATGTACGGGCATATGAATGAGGAAATGTAAGGATGGTCAACTGAGTGAAGTGCCTTAAATGTCAAAAGAACACTGTAAATGATTTTTTTTGCTTACAGAGAGAGATTGGGAGAGAGGTTGTCCCTCCTTCTGGGGAGAGAATTCTAGTAGCAGAATGCAGAATAGACTGGAGTTGGGAGAGATGGGAGGCTGTAAGTCCAGATAGAAGAACATTGCAGTATTCCAAGCGGAATAGGGCGAGAGCATGCATGTAGGGGCAGCGAGAGAGAAAGGGTCAGATATTGGCAATGTTGCAAAGGAAAAATCGACAGGTTTTGGCAGTCAAAAGTCACCCCAAGACAACATACAGAGGTTACAGGGTTGACGGTTACACCATCCACTGGAATGGAAATGTAGGAGCTGGTCCAGGTTTGGGTGAAAAGACAATCAATTCCATTTTAGCGAGATTTCATTTGAGCTGGCGCTTGGCCATCCACGAGGAGATTGCCAGGAGACAGCTGGAAATTTGAATCTGTATTTCAGATGTTAGCACAGGAGCAGATAAGTAAATCTGGGTATTATCCGCATACAAGTGTTACTGAAGACCAAAGGAATTGATGATATCACCCAAGCAAAGAGTGTACAGGGAGAACAGGAGGGGGCCAAGGACAGAGCCTTGGGGCACCCCCACCCTAATTGGGACAGGAGAAGAAGTGTCATTAGCTTGGGAGACGAAAGAAGAATGTTCAAACAGATAGAAAGCCAGCCAAGATGCAGCTTCATTACAGACCCCAAGCACATGGAGAATTTGAATAAGAAGGGAGTTATCAACAGTGTTAAATGCAGAGGATAGGTCTAGGAGAATTAGAAAGTATTTCTCTTATGATGTCATACAAAAATTATTTTTTTGGTGAAAGGTGATTTTCTGTTAATAATTAAAAAATTATGAAACGTCTGTTTTAAAAAATGCTTCAAATGCATTTATATTTACTGTATATTCAATCTGTACTTCCAAAAAATCTTTTTATAAAGCTAATTAACTTTAAAAATAGGGCTTTACGGCACGCGTCTTGAATATGTATTATTAGAAGCACCATAGAAAGAAATGGGACTAGGCCAGGTCTGTTTAACAACATGGCTTTTATAAGTAATGATAAGAACAGACAGAAGCAATGCAGTTCATGAATTGAACATCAAATATAACATTTTTACACATGCAGTGTTTGAATAACTGCTAGCATATTCAAATGGGAATTTTTATTTTCGGTGATACTGGTCCTTTAACATTAATGATAGATAATATAGTTCACTTTGATGCAAAGGTAATATTGATTCTCATAATACTTTTATATGTTTTGGTAAAGGTACTTCTTAAACCGGTAAGAATAAAAAAAAATGATACCCACAGAGGTAGTCTGATGCTTTTCTTGCATAGGTTGCTGACAGAGGTGGATTATAATATTTTTTTGCTGTTCCTTATCTTAGATCTAAGTATATTGAGCAAGAAAGATGTAGTAATATGTAATTATGTAATCTGTGGTCACTCAATCATAGCTATACAATGGTATTGTCAACAAACTTTATCCTGAGTTCCCAGATATTTCGTAAATATTTATTAATTCTTGTGTATGAGTATTGCAACCTTGGCAAAGGCATCTTTGTATTAAATTAACAATCAGGTGAAATAGATGCCTGTTTTTTTTTTTCTCTCCATTAGAATGTGGACAGAATAATCTACAAATGTATTAAAGTTAGACCAAACTAGACAAGTTTATATGAATGGCATATCCATGAAGAGAGTAATGTAAACTTTATAGTTTTGTGTTAAGAATTTATCCAAGCTTTCTTTGCCTCTGTCACATCCAAACCACTGCTCCCAACCCTTCCCCTTGACACCCAGCTTGTCAATTGTTGTGATTCAAAAATTGCTATGTAAGGACCTGGGTATAAAACGAATGCAGTAAGCCTACCGACTGCTGTTAAACAGTTCTGATTACATTTACTTTGTTTTGGATCAAGTCAAATGAATTATTAAATGTAATGTTTTGGTTATACTCATATCTCACTAATCAGGAATCTCACTCTTTTTTTTTTTTTTTTTTTTTTAACAATAATAGGAAATAAGTTATACAAATGGTTTCCAGAGTCTGTTGAAAGCATATATTTTTATTTCTTATGCCTCAAATAATAGAAATTGCTTCACATACACTAGGTACTTTAAAATCACTAATATAAAGCACAACTTTTTAGCACGACTTTAATATTGAACATTTCATAAATGGAAATGCAATCAAACACAATGATCTCAAAAGTTCATATACACTGACTGTGCACTCTTTTCTGCCTTAGCAAATCTTTGACTAGAAACTGTTCAATGGGCAGTTTGTAAGTGTGTTCATTTCAGAACAATTATTCAATCACCATTGTTGCCACCTAGACTGTTACACTGTTTCTTCCCTGTCTGCCTTTTGTTTACAGAAGAACTGCTAATTTATTGTCTCCATAAATCCATAATAGGTTGCATTCTCTCCATAAAAAACATGTTTTGTTTAGACACATAATTAGTTTAAACAGCCAAAATTTGGTTTATGGTGCTTGTACATTTTGCTTTTTTCAGCCAAACAAGAACAAAAAAGGCAGTTAATAAAAAACAAAACAAAACCAAACAATGGCTGGTTTTATAAGCAGTGACATTAGTCTACAAGACAACGTTTGAGTAAATGTTTTTATACCCTTTCCCTCCCTCCCCTACCCTCTGTATGTTCCCTGTAGCTGCTGGTTACTGGGGCAGCTGCAGAGTCTGTTAGTAAACACTTTGCTGGCCTAACATTTTTTATTCAGATCTCCTCCTCTCCTTCCCTTTTTCTCTATGATAGTACAATGACAGCATTGTTAAGGGGGATTTGAATGAGGGGTCTCTGGGCATGTTCCCAGCATTGTCACAAGGGGTGGGAAAAAAAATTGTCCCAGTCAGGAGAACCAGACCAGACAGATGCCTAAATTAGCGACAAAGCCCCTTTCAGTGTCCCCCTAGACAAGGCTGGCTTGTTTGTGTATGTATATGTGTGAGAGTGTTGAACCAGCTCCATCGTTAGTTGCATGTCTGCCCATGTTAATTAGTTTCTTGCATGCATGTCTGATAGAATAGCAATGAATATTTTGTCCTTGCACTGTGGAAAGCTCATGTGATGAGAAAGGGGGAAGGGATGAGAACTTAAATATGCCGAATCCAGCAGCCAGGATTCAGTAAAATAAAACATGTAGTTATGACACAAAAGGAATGGGAATCCATACAAAGGTTATCTTAATAGAAATCATGTACAGGTTTTAATCTTCCTTATTCAGTCTGAATTTTCTAGATCATTATGCTATGTGTAATTGCTGACTAGCTGTGTTTATCCCCCATATCAGTTGCAGTAAAATGAACAGATACAGTTCAATTAAAAATAACCCCTCCCATATGTTGTTAAATAGATTAGAGTCCCAAATTAATGTTGCTTTGCCTGAAGACTGGGCTGACAAAAAGCTTGCAATTTACTCATTAAGAAGCTATTTCTATAGATTATTTCATTACTTGCAAGTATTTGTTAAACTGTGTCACATCATATTCTAGAATAAATACACAAACATACATCATAGGGTTACTGTGCAAAATTAAAATTCTGATAGTATTATTTTATTGTTATATTATTCTGATAGCATTACTATAAACTCTACTATTCAAAATGATCACACCCTTTAACATTTCTTCAAGATATTATCACATGCCTATATGATCCATCAGTACAGAAGGTGTCAAAGTTATCAGACATATATATGGAGAAGGGAAAATCCCTTATTGGGTTTTGTCAAATTCTGCTGGTTTGTTAAATAAAATCTCCAAATGTCAGATTAATTTTCACCATATTGGAGACAAAAAAAATAGTAAGCCTTATAGAAAATAATATTTTTGCCAGGTATTGAGAAAGTGAAATTTTTTTTTTACAGAAATGTCATTAAAGGTCTTACTGATAGTTTTGCCAAATTAAATATTCTTGTGAAAGAAAGAATGCACTTTAAAAGTTGATTTATACATTGGGAATCACTGGTATTTTCCATTTAGTTTACCTTTAATAGATAATAAAATTATTGTTTACCCTGAAAATATTTTCTCAGCAAATATACAGGTGCCTACCCAATGCGAAAGTAGAAAATATCAATATATTTCAACAACACAAACATAGTTAGTTTGAAACCGCTAGGGATAATATAGCATGTATCGAGAAATATTCAAGGACCAGTAACAGCTGAAAATGAAAATTGCTATTTGGATTAGCAAGTCATGAAATTGTGTGTGTTGCCTCTGTCTTTGCTGGTTATAGCCAAATTGGGCTTGCAAAGTTAATGGATTCTAGAAACTTAGAGATTTAAATGTAAACATTAACATAAACGTCAACAAGGGATATGCTGAACAAAAAGGGAAATATTCCAAAAATAAACTGCAAAAACTCTGAAAAAAAAAATTAACAAACTGAATAAGAAACTGTATAACATAATAAAATGAAATTTTTTATAGCATTTCTTTAAATTCAGGCTTTAGGAAGCAAAGCTGATAAATACACGTGCATTATATGCAACGGGACAGAATTGGAATTTGGCTACAGAATCAACATTTCTTTATTTAGAAAAATCTAATTTTGGCTCCTATGTAATCTCTTGCACTTGCCAATATCTTAAATGCATTCTGAATATTGTAATTTCAAACTAATGGAAAAATAAAGAAGTGTTTGAAGCTCTGGGACAAGCTGAGAGCCCTAAAATACTTTTTAGGGCCACACCTGATTCTGGACCTCCATTCAGGCACCCCTGATCTGGAGTCTATAGGAATCTGTTACATTGACCATACAAGGATTTATTTCTTTAATTCTGATAATTAAAGCAATCCTTCAAATCTATCATTTACTCATTAAATAGCCCAACCATAGATGTGATCCCTCAAATTATTTTTTCTCAAATATATTTTTCTTTTTAGTGTTCACATTTGTTTAAAATGATTGTCCATTCATCCCATACAAGTCAATTTAATTATTCCTTTGATTGGGGAGTTACACATTTGGGCAACATTTCCAATTAATATGACAGTCAATGCAATCACCTATAGTCTAGTTAGTACTAGTAGTCTAGAAGAAGATTTCCAAAATATCTAAAACAGGGGCAGGCAATTATTTTTGCCATCAGGCAGCGTGAATAACCTAGATGGCTTCAGGGGGCCCGGGGGCATGTCTAGCATACTGATGCCTATGGCAGTTGGCCACGTCCCCCATTTTTACATCTTCACGCGGGCTGGTCTTAGAAGTCTGGATGGCCGGATGCGGCCTGCGGGCCATAGTTTTCCAAGGTCTGATCTAAAGGGATGATTTTGAACAATCTTTCTTGAATAATCAACATCTGTATGACCACCTTTAATATTATAAACGTTTCAAAGGCAACATGGAGAGAAAATAACTAGTTATTCTTGGTGAAGGTGTTGTATGCTGCATACAGAGTGGGCTAACCCATACAACTGTCCTTGTCAACAAACCAGGAACCATTTATTCTTCATTGGTAGGCAAGGATCTTTCCTTACATATGGCTATTGGAAGCTAACAGGCCTGTAGTTTTATCTGACCTGATTTAATTAATGTTCTTTGTATGTATATATATGTATGTATGCATATATCCTCTCACTGCCTTGTGTTCAGTTGGTCCCCTCAGTATGTTCATTAGACATGTTATGGGACTTAAGGTACTTGGTACCGCTGGCAACTAAAATATTAACATTGATATGCAGAATGTAGATTATGTATATTATATATAAATATTTTCTCAGTTTTCCTGAAAAATACCATCACTGTGCTAGCTAGTCATTAGTGAATTGTGATGTAACAAACAGTACACTATGGAATGCTTATATAGAATGTTAACTCCTGCAAGGATTTGCTGCCTTTGCCTGTTTGGAGTTTCCAACTATTGTAAAGGGGAAAAAGCTTGGCATGTTTATAAGTTTATTCAAATAACAATAATAACATCATACATGACATAATCCATAGTAGCAGAAACATATTGGCATCTACCTAAGTGAGGGCAAACAAAAAGAATTATTGTTACTTGTCTTGAATCACAATAGAGGAGATTTATAGGATTTTTTTTTTTTTGCATTTATTCCCTTCTTATTTCATTTTATTAATGTGACTCCTTTAGTTCTGACATAACAGTAGTATATAAATAACCACAAATTCATTATCATGCCAGAGTCATACTTGTAGAAGCTGCATCACCTTCTGTTGCTGAATTCATTCCTTAGTAATGGGCTTAAGAGAAAATAAAAAGAGCCAGGGTAGCGTTGTTTGCAGACAAAATAAAGATAGGGGGATAAAACGGAGGAGAGAAAACACGAAGGGGTGGGGGGAGGAAATATGGGAAGGGTGCATAGAAACCAAACAGGAAGATGAAAGGATTCAAAGCTGTTACTATATTTTAAGAGCTACTGTAACTGTCAAACTGTAGGGAGATTGGCAGAACACTCCTTAATTTATGCCTGCTTCTATTGTACAAATGCCTAGCTTTAATTTATTCTAGGGAGCGATGAGAAAAGGAATGGGGGAGTGTATGGTTGGAGGGGACTGAAGTATATCCACTAACAACTGAGAAGGAGAGCACAGATTCCCTTGCTGCTGCCATGTTGTTATTGTGTTCTTACTGTGTGTATTCAGTAGGGAAAAAACATCATATTTTGCTGGTGGCCTGGATGCACTGGCATAAACACACCCCTTGCAGCTCATTGGGTTATGGTAGACACATTAAACTGATGGTATAGGGAGTTAACACATTCAGGGATATAGTATGTAAGATGAAACATACAATATACTGTATGTTTGATGGTACTTACATTTTATCTACCCCACTTAGTAAATTCCAGAATGTACAGGTTCAGTGCTTAGTGTACTAACAAAATAAATGCTATGAAATAAGCTGCTTGCAAGCATTCATTCATTGCAAGGCACAATGGGAAATACTGCATGTGTGTATCAGTCAGGGTCTTCTCCCTGTGTCTTTGCAAACAGACCAAGCAGTAGATGGGACTTAGCCTAATGTTGATATGGTTCCCTTAGCCAACTAAACTCACATTGACTCTGCATATTGCATATAACCAAGCCTCCTACTGGAACAGCATATTTGTCTTGGAACTAAAGAATGCATGGCTATTGTACCATGTACATTACATGCAATTCAATGGAACATTGGTCATGTCAGAGTTTTTGAAAGCAGTGTCTTCCTTGGTACACAAACTGAGTCATTCCCATATTGGGAATATGTGGTTTTTAAACTTAAACAAGCAGTGTACTATTGTATGACAATTCAGTCCAAGAACATTGTTTAATTAGAGCCAGTAACCAATAGTTGTTTTATACTACTTTAGAACAAGAAGTACGTACATACAGGTATGAAAACTTGTACTCATATGGTAACAGAAAAGCCTGTTTACTAATAAGGTTTGTTTTCCCTAACTCACATTAGCATCTGATGTCACCTTATATTTGTTAAACAGTAGCTGAGTGCGTTGTGTGCTATGATAATATGTTAGATGGTGATATCCCTTAAGTGTTGTATTGCTAGAATAAAAAAGAGTAAGGAATTTAGCAGAATGCATGTTCTATTTGATATACTAAATACTATTGAGCTTCAGGATAGATTAAGGTTGCAGAATGAGTAAGAAATAGGTTCTCTAGTTTCAGATACACCCCTATCCCATTTATTGGAAAATTAAAGGGATATTCTTCTCATGCGACAGATGATATGCATTTCAATTTAAAAGAAAAAATATTCTGACTTTGCAAAGGTGAAATATGTGCAACAGTGAGCTGATAAACTCTCCAGACTTTAATGATAAAAACAATTGTGGTTTTTAGCCTTAAAATCAATGGAACAACTATAGGCAGACAGGCCCTTCTCAATGCTCTCCTCTTCAAAAGAAATATGTTGTCACTGGGGGCAGTGGCATAAATGTTTGTCCCCATTAAACCCCATAGTTCTACACCCTGCCCATAGCCGAAGGAAGCCTGTGGGGCTCCATGGTTCTGGTATAAGGATAGCCTGTATCTCAGTCATAAAGTAAGGCAGACCTGCTGTATTGGTAGAGAAGGCAAATCATCCCCTGCAAACAGAGAAAAAGTAATTATATAGTAACATAAGGGAAAGTGAAAAAATGCAGGCATGATCCATAGTGTTCCAGGGCTGTGGAGGATAGCAGCAGTTGTGGAAGAGTGGCCCGAACCCCCAGGGGCTTGGGCCCATTTTTATCCCCTATAGTTTAACCCCTGATCAAGGCCCTTAATTCTTAATGTGAGTACTGTACCTATACAGTACCTATACATTCCTATTGTAAACCAGTTAGATTAACCTGGAAAATGGAAATGTTTCAGCAATGCCTTATTAATCAGATTTAATAAAATGTATACAATATTTCTAAACTATTTTATACATGGATATTATAGCATAAACATGTATTTTATATACATTCATTCAGAGGATATAGTGCTCCTTTCCTGTGAATAATCACTTGTATAATTCACTTGTATTACTGGCCCTTACTTGCATCCATTTAAATTAAAGCTATGTCTAAAGGAAGTATCAATGGATATTAGGGGCATATTTACTAAAGTTGAAAACCTCATTTTCACCATTTTTGACAGTCATTGCCATTATTTTGGTGAATTTGGGTCATTTCGCTGTTAGCTATTTATCAAGCTGCGATGTTTGTGTTATCGTGATGAAGTACGTGGAAAATTTATCAATAATGCTTAATGCTATATAGCATTCATGGATTTAACTGTAAATTTAAATGGAAAAGTTAACTTTTCATTATCAATATAGTTATCTATGCTAGGGGTTGGCAAACTTCCTTGAGGAGGGAGCTATTTCACTCCCTCCTCCAGCGGCGACAACAATTTTGTGAACTGCTGGAGGAGGGAGGAGCACACTCTCCCAACCACATGACCTGCCGACGGCCAATCAGAAGAGCCGTCAGTGGTCGTGGGTGGGGCTTCTGAGGTGCGCTCCAGGCCACAACAAGGCGGCTAAAGAGCTGCAAGTGGCTCACGAGCTGCACTTTGTCGATCCTTGATCAATGCCATTTCAACAAACATAACTTGGGAACTAAAATCACACTCAGTGCCCATTGAAAATAATAAATAACACTACCCAGAGAGTGACGAAATGTAATGTAGCTGAAATTGACTGAAAAAGCAAACAAACAAACAACTACTTTAGTAAATGTCTTGATAAAATTGTTGGAACAACAATCCACGATATATTTTGGATATATCGATAGTCAATGATTTACAAGTGCCGGAAACCTAAAAAGGGGCTTAGTAAATAGAAGAAGAAGTCGATATTGGTAAAAAAAACACTTTTTCTATTTGATTTCAAAAGAAAAATCAATTTGACTATAGTAAATATGCCCCATGTTAGACGTAGGATATTAATGCTTATCTGGTTTAATAGGATCTCAGGCAAAATGAAAGTGAAATCTTGAAAGTTCAACTTCTGTAGTGTTTTCATGAAAAAAACCCAAACATTTACATGCATTTCAGCAAGAGGACAAACCATTATATTTTAAAATAGCACCTTACAGATGGAATTGACATTTAAATGAATGGTATATCCAATAATAATGAAATATAATGAAAATAATCCTGTAGTACAGGGGAGAGGGATGGTGAGCTTTTGTTTACACATCAGGTATTTGGTGGATGCAACATGCATTGTGGATTGGTGACATACCTGTTATTAGTACATAACAATTTTTCATGCTAGCTGTGTTTTAAAAGCATATCAAATGACAACTAAGGCAAGCTGCCGGTTCTTGACAAGTAATTTAAATGTGCTTGAAATTGCTTGGCTAGCAATTCTACAGAAGCCATTTAAAATGGAGTAAATATTTAAAACAAAAAGCTTCAGTGGGAATCCACAAATGAAACAAATGCATTCAGCTTTTGCTTTGAGAGAATACATATTACGGCATATTAGCAGGAAATTCTACAAGACTGTCAGTTATTACCTTGGTAATTGTATTGGTCTTCTGCTATAGTTAAATTTATTGCGATTGTATATATTTCACTATACACGAATGGATGATATTTAAATTGGAATTGATAGTGAGTATAGCCAAGAAAGCTTTAAACATATTAGCATACTTCATTACATGGTATAGTAAGTCTTTTCCTCTATATTTTGGAATACACCCTTGTATCAGAGAGGCTTAAAATATGGAATAGAGGTCCCCAGGAGATGATGTCACTGATTCCACCAGGAGGTAAATGACAAAGCAGGGAGAGGAGAGTTGGAGCACATGGTCTGATAGCAGGAGTTAGTGCAGCAGTGCCGAAAAAGCAAGACCAAAACCCTCAGTAGTCATTAGCTGGAAGGCAGACTAGGTTAGTGTTTGGTTGTGATTTTAGGCTACTGTGTCACACACCTGCAGTAAAATAAGAATTAAAAGTGGCAGCTGAGTCACAAAGGGGGTAGATGGAAATCTTCCTCTTAGGGCCACCAAGTACAACCTTACTGACCTTACTGGTGGTTCTGTATTTGAAAGGGGTCAGTTGATGCTAATCTTGGCATAATGAATCATGCATGTTGTACTTCTATACCTATAAAGATAGGTAAAAAGAACAGTAAAACCAAAAAATGAATTTGTAGTTGCTATATATATATATATATATATATATATATATATATACATACAATCTGTGCTTATAAGAATTCTAAATTGTATATTAAAAAAGTATGATAGCAAAAGAACTGTTGTAACCGGCACTCCCAAAAAGAAGTATAAAATCCATGTTTA
>WMED01004778.1:5968-20278 GCA_019650415.1 Pipa parva
GTGTGGGGGCAGCAGAGTGTGGGAGGGGAGTTGTGAGGGCAGCAGAGTGTGGGAGAGGGGTTGTGGGCGCCACCATTACAGGGCCGATTGTGCACCTGTCCGCGAGACACAACAATGGGGGGCGTGGCCAACCGTATGCTAGATACGCCTCCGGCCCTCTGAAGCTATCCGGGCCATTCATGTGGCCCGATGGCAATAATTGCCCACCCCTGCCTTAGACAGATTTCCTAAAGTCGCTATGTATTTATTGAAAAGTGTGAGTGAGCTGGTTACATTTCTAGAAGGCACCTTGCTATACTCTACTGATTCAAAAGGTCTGTTCATGTGTATTTCACGTGAGGTATCATTGAATGTAGATGACGTGAGGTATCATTGAATGTATAAGTAAATGACAATTAACAGGGGGCTTACATTTTAAACTTTATGTGTGATATGTTAGACATGTTCTTAAGTCAAAACTATTTTCATTGGATATTTTTTTAGCTCTAAGCATATACAAATGTCTTCATGCGTAAGTTTGAAAAAAATTACATTTTTCAGCACCCATCGTACAACTAAAAGAATACTGGTAGTCTGTACTTTATTTCCTCTGGTCAAAGACATGAGAAATACTGCATGAGGTGTTGAAATTTCATATTTTTTAATATGCCTGTCAAATTTGCAATAGAATGCAATACCTACATTCTTTGGATGTCATATTATCTGTCAACATTGGTGTATTTGATACCTTTGTATATCACAAACCAACTGCAATCTGCGGTTTGATAGTTGCCACCCATTGGTCTCCATAAAGTCAGTCTTGCCATGCACGTCACATATCACCTCATGAAACTATCTAAAAAGGTTACTGGTGTTTTAACTGAGAAGTCTGTGAACAGGTTATATTATAAAGAAGGATTTTTTAGAAACTTACCTGTAGGTAAAATCCTTTTCTCATAAGCACTGAAGCTAGTCAGTACATGACGTAGCGCTGAAAAGGCAGAAATCTGACTCTTTAAAGTAGCAGGAGCCTACCCTTTATGAAAACCATCTGTTAGAAATTACAGAATGTAACTACATTACTATCTGACCCATTTACATTCTTAAGCATACACTAATGCACAAATGCTACCTATACTTTCTTATAACACTGTGAAGTGAAGTATTTTCTAGCTTTAGTAAGTCTTGTATGAGAGGTAATCGCCATGGTCTGGCTATTGACATCCTGACTTGCTCTGAGTACCAACTGCGCGTGGGCGAATTTGGAGCTATTAATCTAGTGTGAACTCCGTGATACGTTATCTTTTGAATTGCCTTTGGAAAGATTGCCAAAGGAGGGAAGGCATACACTATATGTGAAATTCTAGTCTGTGACTAGAGCATTTATTGTGGCTGCCCTTGGATCTGTCATTTTTGAACAATATAGAGGCACTTTGTGTTGTTCTCTGCTGCAAACATGTCTATGTGTGGCATTCCCCACTTTACCATTATTTGTTGAAAAACTTGCGGATGTAATGCCCATTGTGCTGGGTTTAATGTTTGCCTGCTGAGACACTGCTGTGATGGCTGGTGTATGTGCTCTTGTACTTCATTATACACTGCTCTGTGCAACTGTATCTGCATTGTAGAACTGTATTCCTAGTGGTGTTCTGCCTAGTGAACCTGTCCACTGGTAAGAGCTAATATGATTACTGTGAGTTGTAGTACATCTTTTAGAACTTGTGATTGGTGGTATTGCCGCCTGCTGCGGCATATCTGATGTTGGCCTGCTGCTCCCCATCAGATTAGACTTGTATGTGTTATTATGACTTGTCAGGATGGCAGATGTTATTCTCTTCTCTGCATACCTATGTTATGACTATTTTCTGTTGGAATTATTTGTAATTCCTATTCTAGTATTTTAAGAATTAAAATTGCAGTGGTGTGACATGGAACTGTGCATACCGTACTGCTTGTATTACTGCAGTATATGCTGTAACCACCTTAGAACTTGTATACATTGACTACCTTGCTTTCCTGTATGTTGTTTGCTATGATAGGTAAGTGATGAGCTTCTGGCTGGTGAACTAAGTGAAAACAGCCGCAGTATTGAATATTAGGCATGAAAAACCGCAGCCTTGTGTTTGGCTGTAGTGAACTGTTTTGAATATGGATTAGCTAACTGAATGCCTACAGCGTCTGTAGTCTGTGTGGCCTCTCTAATGTAAACATAGGAGCACTGTTATAGCTGATACCTTTAACAGTGCTATATATGTGCTTGTATATTTGAAAACAGTTGTGGAGCCGTAGCTATACAAAATAAGGAGATGCTGTAAATATTAATGGTGCCCCATTTTGCAACGTAAGGGGTACTGTGGTGTGTTTATTTATTGGTAAATGCAAACATGCATACCTAGATTTATTGAATCAAGAAAATAATCTTCTTTTACTGATGTTACTACAGTTTTAAGATTGTGGCTGAGCTATAATGCTCTACACACTGTAACCTTTGCAGAAATAGCCTTCACTGCAAGCTTAACAACGTCTGTAGTTGCGTTAGCTATGTAGATGAAAACAGCAGTAAACCATTTGTTGTAACTGGCTTTGTGACCAGTGCTTAGTAGTTTGTTTTAAACATGCAATTTCTATAACAGGTTGCAGTAGCTGTCTAATAGCTACATAATTAATTTTTATTATTGCTTGTCCGCCTTTGACAGAACTACAAGTTTTGGCTGAATGTCTGTAGCATATGTTAAGGAAATTTAAATGAAGATAATCCCCTGTATGCTATAGGTAACGGTAGCCTAATTTGTATAATACCCTTGGATTAATAACCTCTGCAGCAGGATACAGGAAAACTCACTGACACCAAGTTCAGAATACAGAAGAGGGATTTGTTAGTTCTTGCATCATTACAATTAATGGTGAAAAGATACATGTTAAGGTCAGTACCTAAGTTTAACACTTCAATACTAAAGGTTAATTTATAACCTTTTGTTTAGACATAGATTAAAGGAAGTGGACACAGCTGGTGGTCAACAGGTATAACAGGAATGTAGACCTTAAGGCACCAGATATAACACTTGGTTTATTTCAGTCTTTAACAATGAATGATAACCAACAAAGGAAGTGGACACAGCTGTTGACCTTGTTAACTTCTTAGTAACCTTCATATAAAAATATGGCTAAACTTATGTTTCCCATATATGTACCATTATGCTAAGACAAAGACACTCTGTTTCTTGCAGTATTTTCGCCAAGCATAAATGTTACCGTAACCAGTTAAGGATATCTTGTTAGCAGGAGTGTATCAATGGTGCATGGCAGTGGTAAATTACATTCCACTACTTGATTAGGGGTAGTGTATACTGGCACCTGTAGTAACAATACAGGTGGAGGAACCCTCCAAAGTAATGCAGTTAAAGGATTAGGTCTGCAAACTGTTAAAAATTCTATGTGTGCGTTAGCATTGCTTACACCTATGGTTTTCATTAAAAAACTTCTATAGAAGGGATCCCTTGTATATGCTGGAAACTGAACTCAGGACCTCATACATGCAAAGCATGTGCTGTACCACTGAGCTACTTCTCCACTCTGAGCTTATAGCTCCTCTTAGTGTGACCAGTGGCTATGCCAGTTGAACTAAAGTTATGCATAGATATAGGCTAAATATACCCAGTATAGAATCTAGGTAATAAAAAGAGGATAAATAAACTTTAAGTTTAAATCATATGGCCATATTGCTGATAAAAAAACACAGTGTGTCTGTTTAAAACTTAGTGTTGTAACCCTTTAGTGAACAATGCCATGTATGCAGTGCGCTGTAATATAAAACATAAGATATGCATAATACCATATGCTATGCCAACAAACTGCCCGATAATGTACATGCAACCCCTCAACTGAGTGTGTGCAATAACTAAAAATTATGCATAATATGATATGCTATGTAAAGAAATGCCTTGATTTTTGGTAAAAAACAGAACAAAGATAACTGCAGCCACTTAACATAGTGTGTGCAGTGATTTCAAGTATATGCATAATATTCTATGCTACGCAGTGCTTTTTTTGCACTGGTACGCGGTGGTACGGAGTACCGGAAAATCTGAAGACTTTTGCTCTGGAGACTGAAGTGTTTTTGTTCAGTGCAGCAGGGTAACTGGGCTGGCACAGTGTTCAGCGCAGCAATGTAACGGAGATAGCACAGTGCCCAGCAGCCAGACCCATTCCAAGAAGCAGCAGCTCAACTGATAAAGGCGAGAGCCTGTCAGCAACTCTCTCTCCCGAATGCAGGGAAAGCTGACACGGAAACACTCGATGACGATTACTTCTGGAAATCATCGAGAAGGACCGATTAACTGGAAAATCGTGTTGATTTCATCTATAGTCGATAGTATCAAAATGTGTACCAGCAAATATTTTTTTACAAAAAAAGCACTGATGCTATATAAATAGGCTGCTTGATATCTGGTACAAACAGAGTTCAATAATGACTGCAGCCACTCAATATGATCTGTGCAGTATTTTTTTTTAAATATATGCATAATCTTATATGGTATGTAAACGAGTTGCCTTCATTCTGGCATCAAATAGAGTACAAAAATAACTGCATAATATAATGCTCTGCAAACCAGTTGTATTTCTGTATAAAACAGTGAATTTGCAATACTTCATAGAGTCTGTGCAGCGATTTCAGCTTAAAAGAAGCTTGCAGGAACAGTTAAACACATCTGCAGTTAATCACCAAAGCTTGTGTGGCTTAGACACATTTGCTGCAGCAGTATGAGCTTAATAAGAGCTTACAGGAGCAGATTCTGGTGAAGTCACTAGGTTTTACACTTCAATGGAGAGACCCAGCATTGAAATACAGGAATCGCTATTAAGATGGCGGCCGTGACGTCACCATGGCGTCAAAACACGGAAATCTCGCGAGATTACGCGATTAGCCGGTAATGTGCTCCTAAGGCCTAGTACTACCCCATAAAGTACTTAAAAGGCCTAAAAATGCCAGGAATTACCTTCTATGTGGCAATCTGTGAGAAAGCTGCAGTGTAACAAGTCCTCCAAAACCGCTGACAGGTTCTGTGTCTTCAGTGTCAGCAGAGCTGTGTCTTCAGCTCAATTCCTCTACCCAGACAGGGAAAAGGATAAGCAGTGACCTCAGGCTTGGTAATTCCTCTCAATATCAAAGTACTAACCGCTCGATCCTATTTCGGCAGTGGACGGGTGCTCAGGATAAATGCGGACCTTGCATATACATAGAATCAACGAAATCCGGCACTCCAAATGTGTAATAAAGTTGCTTTATTCAGACCCCATGGATCAATAAAATGAAGTTAAAAACAGGATAGCTGTGCCTACGCGTTTCACGCACTGGGCGCTTATTCGTGGCAGTTAAACATAATGAGTTAAGAAACAAGGAAACTAAAAAGGAAACAGCTAATAATACAATCTCTTTAATTTACTTATAGGATTTATTATTTAGTAAGTGGAAAAAATCATTATGAGATCCTGGCTTGTGCTCAAAAATGATAATAAATAAGGAAAACTGTTTATAGTGATCCTGTTTTCATACAAATGTGGCAAATGCATTGATGATTTTATGTAGTATTATTCGATCGGTGCCTTTTTTCGATCTGTGTTTGTGCTTTATGAAAATAGTGACAAAATGAGCAAGGGGGAGGGTACTATGTGATATAACATGTCACATACAGGGGGTAGAAAAGAACTGCAGCTGCAGTTTTCATCTCACGGTCCTGGGCTGTGGATCATGAGATGAATACTGATCTAGTAGCAGTACACTTAGGTTATTGACTAAAGTCCAAATTGGCACGTAAAGGTGTGAATTCGCCAGCTAACGATGGTCATACACTGTTCATTAGATGGCTACTGTGACGGTCGCAACTTCATTATGGGAATACTGTCACGACTTAACTATGGGAATATTGTCACATTCTTGACTTTACTATTGGAACTATGGGAATCTGCTGTTTAGTCAATAAGGAGTAGTGAATCAGGTCGTAGACACCCAAGGTGATGAGAATTCACTTAGTTCAATTCTCCCTTTAGTCAATAACCCCGATAGTTCACTGCTGCTAGATCAATCAGGTAAGTTTAGATTATAGTTCTCCTTTAATACAATTGTGACCATGCTAGGCATGAAAGCAATACAATGAATGGGGAAAAGTTCAGGGGCTATTTAATGGCCATCATTTAAACAATTACATTTTTCAATCACTTATTCTTCATGCACATACAAAACCACCAGAAGTTCCTCTTCAAACCTTGATCTCTCTCTTTTACATATATTAAAATGATGAATCCTTGATGACTCCTGTTCTGTGGACTGACAGTAAGCCCACAATTCATGTTTTCTTTCTAAAGTAAATAATTAACGTTAAATGTTACAGTATTTCACTACACAAATCAGAGGTGTAGCAAATTCTCAGAACAGTATAAAACGTTAAAAATAAAAAACTTCTGACCACTTCAATGAAGCGGTCAGAACACTATTCAATGTGATAATTATAATGAAAGTCAGAAAGTCAGAGCTGTCTGTCTCTTTAGACACTGAGACAAAAGTAAAGATGTTAAAAGGAAAGTAATTCTAGTAATTCTAAAATAAGAGTGGAGGGGGAGTCATTTACTAATGACTATGGTACTATTTATGGCGGCAATTTTATAATTTTACTAATGCCTTCCTTATCTTAATTCATATGGTTTTATTTCAATTATTCCTTTAGGCATGCCGCAATGACAGGTTTGTGCTTTAAAGGAGCACTTTTTGCAGGTCCTTGATATTGGAGTAGCCATTATGTGTGGGAAAAAAGATTTAATATATTCCTAGTGAGTGGCATGTGTCTGTGATACAATGATATACAGGTAGGTGACAGAAGGTGCAACAGTGTCATTATTGCATAAGTACAAATACAACAGATTAGAAATAAAAGCTATAAGGACTAAACCAAACACACCATGCCCCCCGAATATGAGTGAGCCTATAACCAAAACTTATCACCAGAACTCTTAGAGATCCAGCCATACTGTACATGAAATTTAAAAACAGCAATATTTTTTTTGCAAACAGCGCAATCACTTGCAGAAGCCACTGCAGCTAAGTTAAAAAAAAAAAATCAACTTTAAAAGCAAACTAAGAAAAGGAATGTGGGATTTGAGTGTATCTCTTGTTACTTTTTCTTTATATTAAGTCATAGCAGTCTTATAAATTCTAGCCCTATAGTATATTGGGAAACAGTTTTACATCTGTAAAAATATCAGTTCCTAAAGTTTGTCTACACAGATAATTACAGATGTGTAGTAATCCACAGCAACCAATCAGAATTGTCTTTAATAATTCTAGTTCCTCTTGTACAAGTGAATGCTAATTGCTGATTGGAAGTTATGGGTTACTAGACCTCTAGAAAGATTGCCCCTGTTGATGAATTCCACTGGTATATATACAGTATATTGCCTCACAGAGTAGTAATTAGGATAGAAGGAAAACACCATCCTATCCTTTACAGTAGAGGCCCAGTCCTTAGCAGCATCCTGCATAACAGGCCTCAGAATTTTACCCAGTGTTCTCCAAGAACAACAATATATTACTATGAAACAACGCTACGCTTGAGGTTTATATGTATTTTGTGTTTATCAATCAGCTACAGAATACTTTTCATTTCTTTATTTTTTATTTTAAGTGTCTGTCCATATTTGCCTAACTGAATAAAATTTACTTCATAATAAAATATTTATACAAATACTGGATAGTAATAACCTGTATGTCAGTTCCATATATATTTTTTTTATTCTTAGAATGAATGAAATTGTAGAGGTTCTAGAAAACAACGTGCAATTTTTTTTCTGATCTTTTAACACCAGAAATATGTTTCCAGTGAATTGAAAAAGGTTGAAATGAAAAATAATTTTAAGTGCTTTTGAGAAAACAAAAGGGATTAAAAATGTGTTATCCAGTGTAAGTGCTGCAACTCTATTATCTGCTGTTACAAGTTATCTCTGCTTGCTACTATTGTTCCTTGGAGAGGCTAAAATAATTATTTAAGTAAGCAAACAGAGAAAATTGTGGGCTAACTATGGATGACTCTGTCAGTCTAGAAGAGTCATGAATACAATTCAAGTCAATACAAAATTATACTGGGGTCAGTTCCCGGTATGTAATAGGTTGTAAGCTAGCTATATACAGTATATGAGATTTATTAGTTAGAGAGAGAGAGTATATACTTAGAAATAAGTGTAAGGAAATAGAAACAATATGTACTAGTTCCCTATTCTGTACCAGTATATCGGCATAGATGTTCCTACCTTATTAAAGGGCTACAATAACCTTGAAATATAAAGGTTGAATCCCTCATCTTGTATTGTGCATTGATTATTTGGATCATAGACTTTACAATGATCATATGGTAGTAGAGATGGCCACATTTTTCAAAAATTCGATTCGGCTGGCTCGCCAAATTTTTCAGGAAAGTTTGGTTCTGTCTGAATTACTTTGTGACGAATCGGGTCAAAAATAATCTATTTCCAGGCTGCAGAGAACCTGTAGGGTGCCGTAGAACATTGTGCCATGCTAAAATAGGCATAGGGAACATGGTTTGGTCTTCGTACAATGCTGTGTTTTGGCATGACACGCAGATGACAGCTGCAGCTGTTAGAATCACTTCACACTTCATGTCTCTGGGCAGTTACAGGGGCCAAACTGACGACATAACTGAAGTGGGAACGCAGCCTGACAAGGTAATGTCAGCACCAGATGGAAAGAACCAAGCTGAGTGCCACAGAGTGTGGAGGTGGGAGGAGCAACAGCAGCATGAGGTCACAGAGTGGCACATTTACAGAGTCTGGAGGTGGTAGCAGCATGAGGTCACAGAGTGGCACAATCACCGTGTGGAAGTGGCAGCAACAGTAGCATAAGATCACAGAGGGGTTCATTTTGAGAGTCTGGAGGTGGCTGCAGCAGCATAAGGTCACAGAGTGACACTATTTCAGTGTGAAGGATGGAGTAGCCTGAGTTCTCAGAGTACCACAATTACAGTGTGGTAATTATATAATTGTGACATTTGCCAGATGAAAAAATAAACTACACCCTGTATATTTCCTGTAGTGACCAAATGTTAATGAAACAATTACACTGTGGTATTTATATAAATTTGACAAATTAGCCAGATGAAAAAAGAAATAAATTACACTGAGGTAATTAAATTAGAACTGAGTTTAATGAATTAAAGAGAAATATGGGGTGGATATTAAGACACCCTGTATTTTTCCTGTAGTGACCAAATATTAATGAAACAATTACACTGTGGTATTTAAATAACTTACATTAGCCAGATGAAAAAAGAAATAAATTACACTGATATAATTAAATTAAAATTGAGTTTAATGAATTAAAGAGAAATATGGGGTGGATATTAAGACACCCTGTATTTTTCCTGTAGTGACCAAATATTAATGAGACAATTACACTGTGGTAATTATATAATTGTGGAATTAGCCAGATGAAAAAAGAAATACATTACACTGAGGTAATTCAATTAAATTAGAATGGTGCAGGAAAAGGCACACCATGCAGTTTAAGAAAAATTCCCCACAATCCCCCCCAGAAGAAAATCGCTGGTTCAGGAACAAGGATATAAATATAACACACTTGTAATAATACAGTAATTATCAGCCAAATCGCTAGGAAAACGCTTTTGTTAGCACAATAACACTGCAGTCGCAGCAGAGAGATCCTTGTTGCATGAGACACACAAACAAGTTTGAGAGCTCTAAGGTGGCTGCCGAATTTAAAGGGCTATGACATCACAGAAGCCTGCTGGTTGCTGATTGGCTTCAGATCGTCATGTCAAACATCTTCCAACCAGAGTGCTCTGCCCCATGTCACACCATGTGATCATGGCCATTTAAAAATAAAACGATTCATTTCACTGAATTAGCATAAACTTCGGATTTGTGACGAATCGAAGTTTTATGGAAATTCAGAACTAATCGCACTTTGAGTGCTCTCGCTGGGAGGGGAATCCCTTTAATGCACATGCTGATGTCTGCATGCAGGACATCAGCATGCACATTTCAGTTTTTCCATAGTGAATTCCCCCCTAAAAGTCAGTAAAAGATATGGGAAATTGTCCTCTCAGACAAAAAGGAGTTCAGTTCTCCTTTAACATCAGAAAATATTCTTTTGATATACATTTCATTTTCAGATTTGTTTTGGTATAGACTTTTCAATGTTTCTCAGAAGCCTTCTCATGTGATACTATTTGTCATTTGTCAAAAGTCAAAGTCACACATGAATGACTGCAATGATAAAGTCATGGCGATGATATCTGCTGGTGAAAATCTGCGTAGATAAAATACATTGGCGAAAAATCACAGCAAAAAAAAAAAAAAGTTGACAAAAGATAGTTATTTATTAAGCCCCTTTAGACAAATTTTGGCACCAAAAAATATTCGTCAGATTGAGGGTGACAGAAACCTATTATTCTCTATGGTGAAATGGTTGCACAAAGTCCCATCATTTTTTGAGATGAAAAATGTCGCCAGTATCGAAAATAGTCACAATCGAAAAGAAACTCCATTGAAATCAATGTACAATGCAGGAATTTTAACACTGCTACTTTTTCTGATATCAGTCTTTTTTTGTCAGTATACTAAAGGGTTGTCAAATATGTTATACAACAGTTTTCATCCAAGACAGAGAACTATTTTAAGAACATTTTCTACAAAATGTTTAGGACAATAGGGTACATTCTTCCTAAAATGGAAGCAGGAATCCCCTAGATTCTGAGCCAAATTATTGTTCATAAAATAGAATTTTAAAATCACTTTGTGTCCACAGGCTCCTTCTTTGATGTACTGTTAATACTTTAGTGGAATGACAGAAAATCGAAATGGCTTTAGTGATCATAAATATTAAAAAACAGAATGTATTTTATTTAAGATTTATACCACTATATGTAACAAAATCTCTGATACCATGAATAATTCAAAATATAATTGCACTGATTTTCCAGAATGTGGACAGTAATACTTGACCTTTAGTATATTTTTTTTCAACAGTTAAAGTCATATTTCTCAAACTGGCAAGTTTTTGGGGCTTATTTATCAAAGTTCAAGGGGGTAATTCAGGAAAGAGTGAAGGTACCTTGTGATGCTTCTCATCAGTTCGCTGAGACAGGTGCGCGCTCCCTGGTCTCCTGCAAGCGGAGATCAGCGAACACTTTAAAGGTACTTCGGCTCACCTCGCGACCACTCGAGTCGCCTTGCCGAAGTACCTTAAAAGCGTTCGCTGATCTCCGCTTGCAGGAGACCAGAGAGCGCGTACCCGTCTCGGTGAACTGATGAGAAGCATCGCAAAGTAACTTCACTCTTTCCTGAATTACCCCCCAAATGTGACTGTTGAATTTACTTTGTGTTAACTTGGTGTGCTGCAGTGGGCAAATTGCAAATTAGTTTCTCCTGTTTGATAAGCAGCGGATAGGCTTGGTGCACAAGTGAACAGTGGCAGATGCTAGTGGATGCATAGTACAGTGTAGTCAGTTGAATAGCAGGATGTGTAGTGATGCAAATTCAGGAAAGCGAAATCAAGTGACATCATATTTCTGTGATTCCCATGAATGTGTTTAATAAGAAATCTGTTAATATAACTGTATCTTTATTAGTTTAATGTTAAAATATTATCAATAAGCATGATTGAATATAAAAAAGGACATTTCCACCAGTTTGTTTAGTTTTGGTCAGAAGCATTGTCACCATATTATAGTTGGTTGATTGTAAGTGATTTTTACATTCATTCCTATGTATTGCTAACTAATAACTCCACTGATTGGTGAATAGGCAAATTACCTGAGCATGTGCACACAAAGTGATGGAAGAAGCTAGAAAAGTCTGCTACTGTAGGAAGTAGACAAGTTGGTTGGGAGTTTGCTAAATATGTGAATACTGAGAAGTGGTAGACTGAATCCACACCTTTACACAACTATTCAGACTTTGATCAAAACCCCCTCTGATTTTGACCAAAGTAGAATTACAAACAAAAAGGAATTCATTTTTATATATTTCTCTTGATGCACAATGAAAATATTTGCCCATTTTCACAGTAAAATTGGTGAATTTGATTTAATAATGTCTTGTTGAATTTGCTACGTTGACAGACTCTGGCGCTTGATGAATGGGTGAATTACTTGTGCACTTGCAAAGTGCTCCATAAGTCCGTGACTGTCGTAAGTATCTGAATTGGTTGGCAAATTCGCCACAATGCAGATTTTGTTGGAAACCTGAATATGAAGAAGTGGTAAATGAATGCAATGCTCGAACCTTTACACAACTGTAGAATAAGCCTAAACAGTGAAAAAGAGACCATGCAAGCAACAAAAACATGTAATACTATCCCCTGAAATGTAATGAATATGCTTCTGTATAAAATTGCTTGTTGTTAGCTTAAAAAACAGTGGAGAAAAATGTTTGCCTTTGCCAGTAGGTTTGTTTTGAATCCACAGCTAGCGGCCATCAATTTACTCCTTTCAATTCTGTTGCTTATCCACCCCATTTCATTGTTTTCTTCCCTTCTATTGAAAATCAACACAAAAACCACCATGCTTACATGGTTAAAATACAAAAGCAGCATTAATGGCCTGGTAGTCGAATAAAGTCTGAAAGAAATCTAGTATTTGTAAGAAAAATGCTGGAAAACAGAACGTGTACATTTTGATTTGTATGACCACTTTTCAGGAGGAAGAGGAACAGTGGATGCAAGCCGGATAAACTCAAAAAAGAGATCATTCCCTAGACACAAATATCCCTTTAATAGGTAGACTTCCAAGGATGAATGAGAAAATATTAATATATGAAATGCTCATTCTTGTCCTTTTCCTTTTGTAACTGCTTATATCCTTGTACTACAATTCAAGGTGATCTCACATTAAAATATTTTAATGAAATTAGCATCAACACAAGATAAAGTATTATCCTGTTTGTACTATACTACTTGCAGCTATTCACTGTTAATGGTCTCCTTGTCATAGCTACTGTCTTTGTAAAACTCAGTAAACTGGTTAGACTGGGCAGTCCAGTGCTCCACCTGCACTATAGCCATGCAACAGAAGGGGAGTGTGAAGAAAATAAATCATACGTCCATTAGTAGTAGTCTTTCCATATATATTTATTATTTGTTTGTTATATGTTCATGTGGATTTTTATATGAGTTATTAATAAAAAACTATTTAGTGAATGTTCCCTATTTTAGATCTATATATATATGTGTTCCTTATTGTATTTTTTTGTGTGCACTTCTATTTCTTGCAGATTTTGCTTTTTTTATTGACTATAAATGACTATTTCTGTGAAAGCACATGGTTCATTTTAAACAGTATGCAGGAATATGAAGAAGCACTGGCTACCCAAGATGTATTGTTTCTGTTGCTATAAGGACTATATTGTCCTCTGCAGGCCTATGTATTTCCAATTTACCACTGGAGACTGTCACTGAGGGACAGCTTTTGGAAGGTTAAGTACAGCAAGGATCTTCCAAATGTATGATTGTTATGTTGTACTGCTGTGCCACTGCAGAAGATTACAATCATGATCTGCCCATTCTCCCTGCTTGCTAAAGGATTCCCACTCCTAATTATTTTAAAACCAGGGAATGTGCCATTCTGCTAGGGGTACTGCTCCTCCAGTCTGTAACTTGGACTTAAACTCCAGAAAATGGTGAAAAGAAATATTATAATTCATCCGATATAGTAGGTGTACTTTGGAACTGTGAAGGTGTCATGTTCAAAAAAACAGAGCTGATTGTTCTGTAAACATTAGCTATTGATTAATACAGTTGTTTTCCTTAATGTCAACAACAATTTTCAAGCTGCTGTCAGTTCTCACTGATAGTATATTTCACTAAGCATTTCCTCGGTTTACCATCTGAAAGTCTGCCCAGACAACCTGCCTTGCGACAGCACACAGGCCTTGGGTTGGATGGGCCATGGCTGCCAGGACAGCCTATTAGATTCGTTGGAATTTCCCTCCAGTCACATCTGTGATGTGATTGGCTACAGGAGTGTGTGGAAAGGTGCATAAATTTCCTGTCTCACGAAGCTACCTCACTACAAGAATTCTGTTACCTGAGAGGATCTGTGAAGAGAAGAGTTTTTCCCACCCCCCCCTCCCCCTTTTTTAATGAAAATTTGTATTATGTATGTGCTTTAATGTTTTATTATGGAAATGTATGTATATCATTTTACATGTTTGTATTATTAATATGTTATTGTCGCAGCTTTATTATGAAGGTTTGGTGACTCGTGCCAGTTGCAGTGACGACTGTTGGCATATATTGGTTTATTATGT
>WMED01004779.1:0-20277 GCA_019650415.1 Pipa parva
TATATATATATATATATATATATATATATTGTAAGCAGGTGTATGGAAAGGTCATAGATGGAGTGTATATGCCACTGAGACTCTTGTTAGCAGTGGCATAAAAACCCTGAAAATAGCCGTGCCTGACAGGGTTAACTGTCAGTGTCGTTATTCAACTGGAGTTTGGGACCAGGAGTGGCTGAAGAGTTTGGGTGGGAAGGCCACTCCTGCACTCCATCCCAGGCTTTCCCTAAATTGATGCACCTGATTAGAGGAGGTATAAGCTACACTTAGCTAGTGAGAAAACTAGAGTGTGTGAGAAAGAGGCAAGTGGATGCAGCTCGGGTGGTGACTCCAGCTGATCCAACCAACTGGTAAAAAACTGAAAAGTGTTTGTTTTGTTATTTGATGCGGATATTAACCAGGAAGACTGGAAACCTTTATTTTGGACTGTGTATGATTTATTTTGGGGCTGAAGAAAAGCATGTTTATTTTCTGATTTTTTGTGTTCTGAGGAGACTTGTGTGCTGAAAACCATATTTTGTTCCTTTTCAGTCTGGATAATAAATTGGACTTTAAGTTCACTTTTCACTAGCCAAGTGTGGCTATTGTGGTTTTGTTCATATAGCAAAAGATCCCGGTTTACAATATATATAACCTCACCGTGCTCAGACCCCAACCGACCTTTCATCAGTGCAGTTCCCATAACATGTTGGCTTCCACCAGCACAATTACATTACCAAAAATACCTTAGGAGAGCACATAGGACTGCTATATAGCTTGAGGCCATAAGCACTGGTGAATTATTTAAGCAACGTGTCCAATCACAAAAAGTCTCTTTATCCCTTTGCCTGTAGAAGAAGGGTGCGTTAAGTACTTGTCATGGCTGAACAAAGATTTGGTGGCATTAGAAAATAATGGCTACAGGCAAGAAGCATTATGGTACTCTGAGAAGCACAGGTAGCTAGGAAAGCAGGAAGGGCGCTAAGCAGATGTAGAACATCTGGATGGAAGCTGTTAAAGTTTTTAGTAGCCAAGGTGTACAATCAATCGGCTAAGTCAACGGGGAAAACCAGAATTTAATGAACTTTGTCTGGTCAGTTTTCCGAGACACAAGATCAGATGCAGATTAAGGCAATGTATCCCAAAGCCTCGTACATAACTCTCTCTAGGCCAAAATAAAATACCTAATGTGCTTATTTTACAAAGTGCACTATTAGTAAATTGGCAAGAAAACTAAGCACAAATGGCCTAAATAAAACAAACAAAATGTTATAACATATGGACATTAGTACCATGTCAGTAAAGGAGCCCCAATATCTCTAGCTGGTAATATTAGATAAGTCAATTTACCAACTGTTATTTTATTATCTAATTTTTATAAATATGTAGTATTAACAAACTTTAATATTTGTGAGAAATAAAAATTTCCATAGCGCCCCTTCCATAGCAGCTCCAGGAAGCGATTAGCAGAACTGTTAGGAGGGTGATTGTTTGTACCGCTACGTTTCGATTAGAACTGTTAGAGGGCGACTGTTTGTACCGCTATGTTTCGATTAGAACTGTTAGAGGGCGACTGTTTGTACCGCTACGTTTCGAACATTTTTGAGCTTAAAGTAAGAGCTTTTTCATTTATTTATTTTCCTATTTATTGCTGTTACGCAATGTTTGTATTATTTTTGGCTGATCAATAACACTAATCCTTTCAGGCCTTTTTCACATTTTTGACGTAAGAATTTTTTTTTTTTAAACAGGTCTGACAAAGCGGAAGTAGGTGAAAGAGGAGGGGATTCTGTACGGCTGTAACATCATTTAAAAAAACTCACGGTATTTTTCAAATAAAATGTAATTAACAGTGCAATTATATGGTCAATTAACTTGTTCTTATACAGTATATCCATTTTATCTTGCTAAAATAAAAGTTAAAAGACAATTCAGAGCTGATATATATTTTTAGAAATCTTTTTTTCATGTTCTGTCTCGAAAGACTGAATGTGAGTCTGATTTGACTTTAATCCTGCCGCTGGCAGAAATCATAGCCTTGGCAGTGAATTTAAACAGCCTACGCACAAGCAGTGTATTATTGCTGTAATCCAGGGTAAATATGAAGGAGGATTAAACCACCTGAGGGCTGATATTAAATAACATCAAGGGCACTGCAGTCTTTATACACTTCAAATGCACACTGCAACTGCTAGTTTAAAATTCACTACAGAGCTTTACTTATCAGCAAAGAAATAGTCTCAGGGTATTTGCAGCCAATCCATGATTCCCAAAATGTCCCCATTAGGGAATAACTTCAAAAAACAAAAAAACAGAAATAATGTTTAAAAAAATGCTTTCTCTTGAATTTTCCATATTAAAATTCATACCAATTGGAATGAAATTTATTAAACTCGGAAAGACCGCTCTTGGGGGGGGGGGGTTATTCACTAAGGTGCGAATTCAATTGTCGAATTCGCAAACAGCGGATTCCTATAGAGAATCCATGACAATTTCCCCATTGTAAAGTCAGAGCAATTTTTTGAGGTTAGGATTGCGACAATTTTCCCATAATAAAGTTGTGACTGCGACAATATTCTCATTATAAAGACGCGAATGTGACAGTAGCCGCCTATTGCAACTGTCTTTATCAGGCAAATTCGCACCTATACGCAACAATTCGAACTTCAGTGAATAACCCCCTAAGTTTTTCCAAGTTTACCGAATGAGATCTTGCGCTGTCCTAACGAGATTTTTTGAGATTGAGTTTTTTTATCTCGATTTTTCAAATTTTTCAAAGGAAAGGTAGCCATGCTACTAATGTAAAGTATGGCTACCTTTCCATTAAAAAAAATTCCAAAAATCGAGATTGAATAAAATCAAAATAATCCCACGAGAACAATGCGAGATCTCACTCAGTAAACTCGGAAAGACCGAGAGCGGTCTTTCCGAGTTTAATAAATGTTGCCCCAAAATGCACACAGGGAAATATAAAAATCAGCATTGTTAATGGTGTGACTAATTTTGCCACTTTTATTTCAGTTTACAAGCTAAAGCAGGGGTCGGCAACCTTTTGGACTGAGAGAGCCTTATTCGTGCGGCTCTGCTCAGCCCTTTTGAAACCGGAGCCGCTGACGTCATATGTGATGTCACATAGGTGGTGTTATATGTAATGTCACATAGATGACGTCAGCGGCTCCGGATTGGCTAGCAACCTAGAAGCGCGGTGACGTCAGTGGCTCCAGAATGGCTATCAACCCAGAATGCAGTGACATCAGTGGGTCGAGATTGGCTAGTAACCCAGAGGCACTGAGAGAGCTTTGTCTCTATTAGCCAACAGACTGTAACGAGCTGTGCTTTCATGTGAGCATCTCACATCTGACTCAAGAGCCATAGTCTGCCGACCCTTAAGCTAAAGGGATTCTAGTGGGGTTATTTATTAAGACCATTTCAACCTTTTCAATTCCATTCGCTCTGTTTCACTGTTAATTTTTATTTAGTATAGGGTCGATTAAAAAAAAAATGTCATAAAAAAAAATTATTGATAAATATCAATCGATCAGTTGAAAGTTTTGCAGTGTTTTTCTATAAGGTTCACCTTCCATTTCAGAGTGATATCCTTTTTTTTTCCATTGCAAAATTCAATCATGGTTTAACAGAAAGATAATATTGCGCCTCGCATTAAAGTCAATTTAGTCTTGTCCAGTCCCAAATGGACTTCATCAGGGGAACTTCCATTGAAGATAGTGTTAGTATTGTGTCCCTCACCTACCTCTACAGCAGTTTAAAATAGTCATCTTCCCCCTTTATCTTTCTAAATAAGTGTGAAGGCAATTAATTAATTTGCTAAGGTGGGCCACCATAAGTATTCAGAAACACTGTGCAGCGTACCTTCCATCATGCTCCTTTTATAGTGAACAAACTGCAACAGAAGCCACAGTGAAACTTGGATGCTGCTTTAATTGCAACTTAGTGGACAAACTGTTTTCCTAAAACTGATTCCTCTACATAACATGAGAACATCCCTTTGGTTTGGAACTCAGCAAGTGCTTTCCACTAAGTGGGATGTCCCAGGTTTTCGAGATGATCACAAACGCCTTTTTTTTTTTTTTTTATCTCCATTCTTTGATATAATTGAGGGTTTCGGTAAAAATGGCTAAAACTAACTATCTCCAATGATGACCATGATTTCAAAAGTCTAAACCAAAGCTACAGAGAGCTATTACTGTTGAAAACATCTGAAATACAGAGTACGAAAATATCACATAAAACCAAAACCCTGCTATTCCATTCTCTAATAGGTAGATATATATTTGTGAAGGATAAAAGGGATAAATAAGTGGTTTCTGTAGATTTAAACTGCAACCCAAATACCGTATCGGCAAAGAAACATTTCTAAAGAATTATTCAGCGAGATAAAAACTCGCAGTGGAACAGATCCCTTGATTTCAAGGCATAGCAATTTCACAAAAATGGGCTTTTACCGTAGTATAAAATAAGAGATTATTCTGTGTGCTTCTCTTTCTATATAAACACATGGCAAACATTGTTTCTAACTATTACATAGTGGATAATGTTACACCCTACTACAGTTTATAAAAATATTAAAGTGGACCTGTCACCTCAAAACACTAATGCTAATTTAGGTTATGCTAATGAAATAAACGTTTTTGTAAATATGTGTGTATTTTTAAAAAATGTACCTTTATAAAGCATTTCTCTCTGTCATCTTCCCTGTCAGCCTGACTTTTCTTCCCTGGGTCGGTTGATGATGATTGACATTATATTGGGAAAGAAAAGTCAGGCTGACAGGGAAGATGACGGAGAGAAACACTGTATAAAGTTACATTTTTAAAAAATACATATATATACTTACAAAAACATTTATTTCATTAGTACTATCTAAATTAGTATTGGCTTTGAGGTGACAGGTGCACTTTAAGTGTCATCATAGAATGACCAAATAAATGTTAAAGGGCGTGGGAATGAATTTTACTAGACAACAATTGTCAAGTATGGGCAAACTCAGAGCTCCGGAGGGCACATCAATTACAAGCTCAGTGTCTCTTCTGCCAATAACCACTCACTTTCTCTTTGAAGGGAGCTTTCCAGTACATATCTGACAGCAGGACATTCATGCTGTTGCAAGGGTTTCAGAACCAGGCAGACTCAAACAACTGGAGTGACAATTACAAGAAAAGACCCAGTGCAAGGGTGAGAACCACTAGCATAACTAACTAGATTATGTCTACCTTTAACCCCTGAGGCCAACCCCTCTACAGCTGCTTGTTGGGGCAGGAGAGGCATTACGATTATTATCCCTATCTGGTCTTGTTAAAACCTCCTGATTCCTATAAGCAAAGATAACCCAATTTAGGAGCTGTGTAACTGAGTTTCCCTTTGGAAATAGAGACCTTGGCTATCTGGAATTCTAGCACAGTCACTTCTTTTCTACCTTGTGTTCTTCTTCTGACTTCTTCCTGTTTGATATTGGCTTATGGTGACATCACCAGCTAAATCTTGAACCTGATCCTCCAAGGGTGCCTGGCTAAGATATCCTTTCCCAGGTATAAACTAATATAGAAAACAAGCTCTACTGTCCTCTTTGTGAAAACAGCAACCTATAAATTACAGGAAGTCCTAAATACATGTGTATTTTATAACGGTTAGGCCACTTGCTTGTGTCATTTTATCTCTTGAATGCTTTAGTTTGAAGTTGTAGTATTATACAGTAGCTTGTTCATAAAGATTTAAATACCTGTAATGGCATGTCGCAAGAGGGAATTATTGCCAGACATTGGCAGAGAGAACTAGATTATGCACGTGGCCTTTTGTTTCACTAAAAATGAAGCGCTACAATTTTAATACCTGATGTCAGAACCTTCCCGTGCAAATTCTAACGCTACTGTGTACGATATAAACATACGTGCTATACATAGACGGGAAGTGGGGAGAGTTTTTATAAAATGTTTCTGTATGTCGGGTGTTAAATTATTTATTCAGAATTACAGAGAGAAACGTTTCACCAAGTGGGTCACTGTAGAAAATCAGACAAATTAAACCAAAGAAGAAAATCAATTAGCCTACCTGCTGTCCCCAGTGTTACTGTAATTGCAAGCTGGGCATGTAACTAATTGGCAGTGGTGCATTGTTATTTATGATTATACATAGCAGTTAATAGGGAACCTCAATATTATTCATTTCATATCCACATATATCCATGTTTATTCAAGCAAACAAGTCCACAGCATGGAGTCATTTGCGTCTTGGAAACCAATAAGTACTCTGCCATTATGTGTTTCTCTTCCGCTAGCACTTGACTTGCGCGCTTCAATAATCATAGACAACGGGAAATTATTAAATACAAAATGATATCGGGACTTATTTATTTTTCAGCAAACTCCCTCTTTGAATGTGCGAGCTAATGCAAAATTCGTATATTCTATCTACTGTTATCACTCACACACACACACAGGGGAATTCATCAACAGGGGCAATCGTTCATAAAGGTCTAGTAACCCATGGCAACCAATCAGCAGTCACCATTCACCGATACAGGGAAATTAGAATTCTGAATGCCGGCAGTTGATTGGTTGCTATGGGTTACTTGACCTCCTTTAAGATGAGATAAGACGTTCATGAATTTCCCTGATAGTCATTAATTTCTTTCAAGGCACCGCATAAATAAAAATACCCATATATACATCATACACGTCAACCTTCCCCCTTTATAAATGGAGACATGTAAAATAGGCAGGGTGAAAGGTTGTTTAAAACATGCACTAGGCAAGTCTAATAATTCTCCCTCTGTTAAAAGTAATCCTTTACCTATGGTACCTAGGCAGGATTTCTTTATCAAAATCCCTCTATTCTAATGGTATCATCATTCTATTTTACCTTATAAACAATGTGTTGTGTTGAATGGAGAGTGCAATGCATTGTTTGTTTATTCATTTCACCATAAACACTATTATTACATCAGCCGACAACTAGAAAACACAATCAGCTTGCCTTGTAGCTATACCCTTACTGTAACAGGCAGTGAAAAGAACTTTATTTACCTCTTTTTGTCAAATGAACACGGCTATGGCGGTCCATTAACAGATGTGCAAACAGGTACCTACTGCTGGGGATTAGTGAACAGATTTCAAGTATAAGAGTCGTATCAGATTTTATATTTGAAGAATAGGTCAGGGGGGTCAAAGCAGTTTAAAAAAAAAAAAGAGAGATAAGGGGACTAAAGAAGGATTTGTTTAGCAGTTTAAACTGTTATTGAATTAAAAAAAAAAAAATAAGATTTTTTTTATCTGTGAGATTAGAACCTGGCATTGGCAGTCATAATCAAATTGCATAAGATTAGCGTTTTAAAATAAATAAATGATAATAAAAAAAAAAAGCCTTTGAAACCAAATGCATGAAAATTAAGCAGCCGCCGCGTGCGATTAAGCCCTTTTTTTTTTTTTCGAAAGAAAAGCGCGTACATAAAAAATGCTTTCCTCGGCTGCATTCTATTCAAGCGTCTTGAAAGGGTTTTTTACAAACAACAATAAAACAGTGAGTTAAAATGTCTTCCATAGTGGAAGGATTGCATCGCGCTACCTTGACATTCCATCATGTGATTTAACATTGTGTACTTTGGCTTTTTCTTTCTGTTGCTGCACTGGAGACCTTTCTTGCTTGACTGCACAAAATTGACTAATATAGCAATATGCCCATAAATTTGCTACTGCAAATTGCTGGTGGTTACTGAAGACGAAATTATACAGCGAGTAAGCGCCGTATGGAGCCGATTTTTACCTAAAGTTATCTACTGTGAGCGTATTTAACAGCCCCATAAAGTCATTTAAAGAAATGGAAAGAAAAGAGAATGATTTCTGGTTTATAAGCAGCGCTTACCTTCCATTAAATTCCGTGACGTAGGAAAATAAGAAGGGGTGTTAGGCACACAGGACTTTACTTCTTTACATATTTTCTGTATTACACATCAGTGATATCTGCCATTTTGCATCTCAATACAGCGATAAGCTTCAAAGAAAAAAAATGAACAAACGTCTCTATGAATTTGGGATTAAAAAGCCCTTCTGTGCTCTACACAGCACTTTCCTAGCATGCTTTGCTATTTTACCTATCTGAAAAAGAACCCCTTTTATCACTAAGCTGGGTCTTAGGAAGATGTACACCGAGAGGGCTTATTCACGGTGCGAATTCGACTGTCGAACAAACAGCGGATTCCCATAGCAAATCCACGACAACTTCCCCATTGTAAAGTCCCAAAAATTTTTTCAAAGTTAAGATTGCGACAATTTTCCCATAATAAAGTCGTGACTGCGACAATATTCTCATCATAAAACCGTGACTGCAACAGTAGCAGCCTATTGCGACTGTCTTTATCTGGCGAAATCATACTTATATGCAACAATTCAGGGGGTAATTCAGGAAAGTGCAAACTTACCTGGCGATCCTTCGATTCACTTTGCCGAGACTGGTGTGCGCTCCCTGCTCTCCTGCACGCGGGGATCAGTGAACGCTTTAAAGGTATTCCAGTCTCGTGAGAAGACTTGAGTGGTCGCGAAGTGTGCTGAAGTACCTTTAAAGTGTTCGTTGATCTCCGCGTGCAGGAGAGCAGGGAGCACATACCAGTCTCGGTAAGATGAATTGAAGGATCGCCCTGTAAGTTAGCACTTTCCTGAATTACCCCTCAGACTTTAGTGAATAACACCTCTTCCCCCAGTATTAACAACCTAATTGGAAAATCCTTCATAATGAAAATTAGAATGGTGGTCCACAAGCACTTTTGTCCCTTTGAGGGGAAAGAATTAGGAAGTTGGGAAGTCCCATGCAGAGGTAGGAATTAGGAAGTGGGGAAGTCCTATGCAGGGGTAGGAATTAGGAAGTGGGGAAGTCCCATACATGGGTAGGAATTGGGAAGTGGGGAAGTCCTGTGCAGGGGAAGGAATTAGAAAGTGGGGAAGTCCCATGCAGGGGTAGGAATTAGAAAGTGGGTAAGAGCAAGACTTATAAGGGGCTTATTCATCAAAGTGAGAATTAGACTGTCAAAGTGAATTCTTGGGGTCGCTATGCTCCAATGGTTGCAAATTCTGTACTAATTCACTAAGCGGTGGATTCCCATAGTAAACAGCGTTGGATGCAGTTTATTGCACAGTGCAGTGTAGACAGTCATACTGTAGGAGCCCTGCCATCAACCTCCTTTGATTTGGCAAAGTAAAAATGGTGAATTGAACACAGTAAACCTTGATGAATTTGATACTTCAACATACACCAACAGTTGGTAAATAGGTGAATTACCTGTGCATACGTACACAAAGTGATGCGAGGATCCCTATAAGTCCACGATTATCGTAAGCATCTAAGTTGGTCATATATTAAGATTTTTATGAATATGCAAGAATGGGAAGTGGCGAATAGTTTCCAATTCTAACCTTTGCACAACTGTTCAGACTGTTATGAATAAGCCTCTATCTACCGTAAAAAGCTTAAAAACTCTATTAGGTAAAGTTCTCTATAGAGTTCTAAGGGTATTTGTTAAGGGTTATGTTAAGCAGCCCTCTGCTTTTACATCTGACAAAAGAATATCTAGAAGATTCTGAAACATTTGCCATAGGCAGCACTAGCTCTCTAAAGGGGTAATTCACTATCCTCCAAAGTGAGGTGCGTAGTCTTAGATGGTCTCCTGAAGAAGCCACTGAGACAGGTGGGGAAACGCGTCGAGAGGATTTTAACAAGTAAAATGTCTAAAAAGGATTGCACCCGAAGCAGCCGACAAGCTAGTAGCCCATGAGGACAGCGGTTAGGCTCAAACAAGGACGCACATCCTATACGGTTTTAGCTGATTATTGGAAATTTTAAATGTGAGTAACTACATTTTTTATTTATATTAAAATATACTGTATTTTACTACATGATGCCTTTCTGATTGGTGATTGGTCCGTCTGGATCCGGATGACTCCAGAAAAAGGGAAGGGAGATTTTCCTGATTAACACGTTGTGAATACACCTGCAGTGCCAAAGAAATCGCTACAAGGCGTTTATATAACGGAAATCTGGTAAGCGCATATATACAGCAGAGTGGCACTTGGGTGTTTATTATTTTCATTTTTCTGAAAGATAAATTTTTTCACCATTTAAAAACACAATCCTCATATTTGAAAGAGATTGTTTTGGGTCTTTACTTTGATAATATATCCTTTACACTGTGATGAGGCACTATTAGTGCGTTTTTGTTTCTACTTTTTAATTTACAAGAAGCAGCAAATGGATTAACAAGTAAAGGACATTACATTTATAAAGAACTTTTTGAGAACCACAAAGTAAGGAAAAGCACTGTGCAATATTAATTGTTGTATACATTTTATTTTACATTTTATTTTACATTGTTTGAATTTTTGAGGTTTATTATTGGTGGTGTTATTGGATTAGCGCTGCTTGTTTTGTGTTTAGCACACAATTATATAACTAAATAGATGGTGGTTATTTTCATCTAGCAGTGACTGAATTTACTTCTTCCAGAGTAAGCGTGAGTACCTTTTTCCCACTCAGAATTATTTAAATTACACACAGAGGTTACCTCATCTGCACTTTATTTACAAAATAGTCCATTCTTTTACATTGCATTAAAACCATTATTAATTCGCTGCCTGTGCAATTTCATGGTGCTAAATGTGTCCTTGCCTTATACCTGACAGGTGCACATCATATTACAAAAAGCACACTTTATTGCCCCACCTCACTTATGGGTACAATAGTTATCTTGCTGGTCAGTAGAAGAGAATGTATGAATATGACCATTACTTGACCAGGTCTCCCATACACCCATAGCAACCAGTCAGATTATTTACTTTATTATTCTATCTGCATTCAACTTCTTAATCAGTTGCTATGGGTTTGTAAACCTGACAACATAGCTTTGCTGTTATATTCCATTTATACATTCAGACTAGTACTCATACCAGTTTCAATAATGCTGTTTAACACATTAAAAAGGCTCTTCTACTTTTAACATGTGTTTTTCAACTATTGTATCATTTCTTTTTGGGAAAGAACAATTTGTGCTGGAAACATATAGATTAACAAAATGACATTTTTGAAGCTGAGCCTGCATCTTCTTTACACTACCCCACTCCATTTTGTAGCTGTGCTCCATTTTGTAGTTGCGTTCCATTTTGTAGTTGTGCTCCATTTTGTAGTTGCGTTCCATTTTGTAGTTGCGTTCCATTTTGTTGTTGCGTTCCATTTTGTTGTTGTGTTCCATTTTGTTTGTGTCCAGACAGAGGCACCTCAAATAAAAAAAGAATTCTGATTAACTTCTTGGCAAGAATCTTACAATGGCTGAAATGGCAGATTCCTTTGGGCGCTAATAAGAGTAGAAGTGGAGAACATTAAGAAAAAGATATTAGGGGTTCCATGTACAAAATAATTTGCTTCTTGTCACTGATTATCCTCATGTCCTACATTTGTTTGTCAGTATTCTAACTACTTTAATCTACCGTACATTTGGGGACATGGCATTATGGTGCAGTTTAAAGCTCCTTTAGAGACTACTCTCACTTGAGCTCACATGAAGGTTCCCCTATGTCCTGGTGGACCAGTCCAAAAAAGATTCACAAGATACTCAACTGTGTACAACAGGGAGACCCCTTTAATACAGATAATGTTGGCCAGTCTGACATCAAGCGCAGCTGAATAATACCATTCCTGGGAACCTCCACAGACCTTGTGGCCTGGAATTTCCTTACTAATGATAGAGGGATGGAGCTCTACTGTATATCACCTCTAGCTTTACTGACGGGGTGACCACATATTACAGTTTTCACTGTGGTGAGCTGCACTGTAGTCTCTTCCATTTGAAGATACACTGATTACATGAAGCCACTTAATCTTACTGTAGACTAAAAAAATGTTGAAATATCTTAATAATTGAAAGCACGGGGGACAATAGTTTGATTCTAGTTCTATTTCATTAAGCAGTAGTAGTAGTTCTATGTTCTGTTTTCCTATTGGAAGAGAGATGGTCCCCCTACCGACATGACTATTTTATACTGTATCAATGTGTACAAAAAAAAAAAAATCATTAAAATCACATATATAAAAACCTGTGTAATGGGATTACATTTAAATTCCTAATGTTAAGCTGAAGTCAATTAAGTCCCCTAAGGGTGGTTTGGATCTCCGCCAGATAATGTTGTGCTGTTTTTTTAGCTGACAGGACAGTAACCTCTTTCAATCAGTAGCACCTGATTATTTCTCAGCAAAATGGACTGCCTGGGGCAACTGTCAAACAACAATGTTCTCATCTCATAAAAACAAGGATGTGAGTGTTATATGAGGGATAGTGGTAATGGTCCCTGCAAAGCTATATCTTGTACAGTTCATGAAGTGATGAGACCCAACCAATGCCCTCGGTGCCTACTAGCAGGGCTAAATCACTTTCCAACAGCCAAAGGAGCCTGTGTTTACTTTTAAAAAGAATAACCCAAATTCGCTGATTATCTACAGTAAGCTGAAACTGCATTCTGCCTTGTAATCAAATAAAGCACATCTATTCCCATATGGCAAGTTAAGGCCACTATTGTATATTTCTATAGCTGTATAGTAATTGAATAAAAACACCCTCGTTTTCTGCGGTGCTGGTCAAAATGGGGTCAGCTACTGCTGAATTTGTTCTAGGGCCCATGTAAGTTTTCCACTGACTATTCTATTCTAGAGAAGAAAATGCACACAGTTTGCAGGTTCTGGTATATAACCCTTTTTACTGGACCATAGGTCCACCTGATGAAGGGTGGTTATACCCTTGAAACGTTACACTTGTACATCACACCTATGGTCCAATAAGAAGGGGTAAACACCAGAGCCTGCAAAACGTGTATGCATATTATTCTCTAGAATATTCTCCATAAATGGTGATGTTCTTCTCTACATCCAGGAATCTTGCACCAGCCCTAAGGAAGTGAATTTGGAGAGCACAACATATTCCTTTAGACTAGCCATGTACACTGCACCACCTCAATCAATGACCAACCCATAATATTTAAATTCATTTAGAACCATAAAGACAGGTTCACATTTACTCAAATCAATAATGAAGACATTTATTTTTATTACCTAAGTGACACCTTCTCCTCCGTATATGTTTCAGCGCACAGATACGGTCACAGAAGTATACCATATGGGCTTGTTTGGTTCCATTAATAACCCTACAATCGTCATTTATCATTTTGTTTTACAGATAATCTTTGCTTGACTTCTAAATGATATCATAAATACATTTCTTTAAAAAAAAAACAGAAAATGAATAAGCTGCAGAGTGCAATTCTAAAGCTAATTTGTACTATGGATTTCTGTTGAACTGAATGAACCTTTAATGTCAAGCCAATGTCAAAGCTCACAACTTACTAATTATAAGGCCAGGGGTGGTAATTTGGGGATTTGGATGTGTTATTTCACAATGAGACATGCAGAGCCTTGTTATTAGGACAGCACATTATCTCCCTAGGGGCTCAACTAATGAGACATGAGCAGAAGTCATCCTCCACTTCTCAAATGTTTACAAAGTAATAAACAATATCGTTATATCTTATAGTTTGACTTGTCCAGCCAAGCACTGGACAGAGTTTTCAGACGCCAGCAATAGATGGATGGCTATTAATCTGTTGCGCAATGTCTCTATTTTGGGTGAGAATTTTTTTTTCGACTGTTTTAATTCGTAAGAGGATCTTTACTATATATTTAAATCTATTTATACCTTTATTTGTATTTAATAAAAATGAACATTACACTGTAGTCAGCTTTCCAAGACTTCCAGAAAGGAAGCTAATTTTTGTTTTCCTATACTACAAAATTCAATTGAATTTAATCATTTAAAATCAAACAGATGTATAAATAACAGGGAGTTGACTTTTGGTGGGGGTTATTCACTAAGGTGCGAATTCGACTGTCGAATTCGCAAACAGCGGATTCCCATAGGAAATCCACTAAAATTTTCCCATTGTAAAGTTGTGACAATTTTCCCATAATAAAGTCGCGACTGCTACAATTCTCATGATAAAGACGCAACTGCGACAGTAGCAGTCTATTACAACTGTCTTTATCTGGTGAATTCGCACCTATACGCAACAATTCGGACTTTAGTGAATAACCCCCTAAAACTCTGTATACAAAAATTTCAAACATTAAGGGTCAGTAACTGTTCCAAAACTTGGCTCAATGAAAACCAACACAGAATATTTACAAATTATTCGTTCTATGTGTAACTATATGATTATAGGAATGCACTGATCGCGTACACAATCCCATGTACTTTGGACAAGTACATGCAAACAGTTTATTTATCAAAAGTACGAGTAATACAAATGCAGAAAATTTCATGCAGCAGTAGTAGGTAAGGTAGAGATTCTAGTAAGTGCAGCACAATTAAGTACATACAAAGGGGCACATTAGTCCTTCCAGAAGTTGCCTCGGGAGTACTTTCAGTGGGGTATCACTTCCTTGTGGGGGGTCAGGTGAGGTCTCTACCCTGAGAATCCAGCTTAAAGCACCTGTGTCAAGTGTCGCTCAATCATGGCCTGGACACAAAAACACCTGGGTCCACTATTCCTCTGGTGGGATGCACTGCTACCCAGTGAATAGCCAGGTATACCTCTCACATCTCAGGTGAACTATTGGTATAGATGCTAAGGTTTATTTTCTTGTCCCGCTCCTTACAGAGTATACCTGGGTTAGGTCCATAATTGTGACATCATTAGAATGTGAAGTCTAAAGTGTGGCTGCAATAAATTAATCTACAATGGCCGCTACATTACCAGTAGTCGCTAGTTAATATATAATTGATGAATCTGTAAGCATTTTGATATTTGCATAAATGTTCACCTGGCTACATATGTTTCAAGGGATACTGACGAGAAGAAAATGGGTTTGCTTCTTGTCTAAGATTATTTAAAGGGAAATTTTAAATAAAACATTATTTCTATATGACATGTACAGTATACATATAGAAAGCCAACCTAAACATTAAAATATAAAATCGATTTTGGGATTAGTAGTATTTGCCTCTTGTTTAAACAGCCCTGCTCCCACAGCCGTTCTGTGTACAGATTCTTCCTGTATAGTGCTGATAAGCCCCGCCTCCCAAGTGACATCATAGGACTGTTCAGAGACTGTGGAATCCCTTTCCCTTCTCCTTATATAAAGCCTGTGCCTAACCCTGAGCATGTGCAGATAAAAGCTGTTCAATCACCTCTGTGGTCAGCTGTGGAGAAAGGAAGTCAGATTCGACTGTAGGAATTATACAGCAAAACCTATATCTGGTGACCTCTCTACAGGTGCACTCACACCTTCACTGACAGGTGAACTCACACCTTCACTGACAGGTGAACTCACACCTTCGCTGACAGGTGAACTCACACTTTCGCTGACAGGTGCACTCACACCTTCGCTGACAGGTGAACTCACACCTTCGCTGACAGGTGCACTCACACCTTCGCTGACAGGTGCACTCACACCTTCCCTGACAGGTGCACTCACACCTTCACTGACAGGTGAACTCACACTTTCACTGACAGGTGCATTCACACCTTCACTGACAGGTGCATTCACACCTTCACTGACAGGTGCACTCACACCTTCACTGACAGGTGCACTCACACCTTCACTGACAGGTGTACTCACACCTTCACTGACAGGTGCACTCACTCCTTCACTGACAGGTTCACTCACAATTATTTAGCACTACTGCTTTCTCTGATTAAAATGTAGTAGAAAGGAAAGAGGAAAAATGGCCCTCCCTTTAATTTAACTTATTACATATATTTAAAGGACCACAGGTATTACAAATGTAAATATTTTTATACAGATGCATCAACCCCTATGTGGAAATCAGTTTATGCAGATCTAATCTAATTCATTGACTGACATGTATACTAACTCCATTTATTGATACTGTCTCTTTAAAATACCCTCCCCCTGTCATATAGAGAAATATTGTGCATATATGAAACAATTGGATACTGGGTGGAGGCTCTGGCACTGGAAGCCAGATTGCTAATATTTCATGCGCAATTGCCTTTGTACTGATGTCAGACTTTCTTCACCTACATAGAGTTTGTAATACAATACAGTGATTTACTCTGTGGGAGCCCTATTGTGTAGCGCTACAGGATACAATGCATCACAATAATGGTACAGAAGAAATAAAAATAAGAGGTATTTGTGTAGTTTCCTGCAGTCAGCTGGAATGAATGCAGAGTAAAACCCGTCGCTATGTCACAATCCAGAAATGAATTGCAGTTACCCACGGTAACTCTTCAGAAAGGAGCAGGCGGGGGCAGTATATACTTAAAGGCAATGCACTATAGAAATCATGGGCAACCTTACCATGGCTGGCTGCTGTGAATGTAGGAAAGGGAACGTATGGGAAATAAGCAGCAGATAACTGAAAGTTATCCCCTGTAAATGGAATGTTCAGTGCATGTATGTACCACGCACAGAAAATATATATATACACTATATACAATATTCAAAACAAAATATCTATTTGTTCTGACGTGTCAGTTATTCGTTTACAGTGCTGCTAAAAATGTTATGTTTAAAGTCAAGTTCCTAATTTGTATCATTTTTTTCTTAGTTTGAAGTTTTTATTGGTTATTCACTATGGTGCAAATTCGACTGTCGAATTCGCAAACAGAGGGATCCCATAGCAAATCCACTACAATTTCCCCATTGTAAAGTCCCGACAATTTTTTAAAGTTAAGATTGCGACAATTTTCCCATAATAAAATCGTGAGTGTGACTATATTCTCATTATAAAAGCAGTCTATTGCGACTGTCTTTATCTGGCGAATTCACACCTATATGCAACAATTCGGACTATAGTGAATAACCCCCCCAGAAACGCGGAAAGGTACATAACAATTGAGTTATTAAATTGTTAACATGAAAACATACAAAGAATTTTTCCTTACATGCGTTTTCCTCCCGTACATTTCTATAACATTTTCACATCGGATTTGTTTTATTTCTTTATTCTTCCTTGTGCTTGAAACCATCTTTTATTTATTAAGGAAACTAAAACACCTTCATAATCCTTTTCTTGTTTTCTAGAAGACAATACATATTTGGGAAGTTCCCCAGATTACAGAGATTATTCTGCAGCCAGCAGAGAGAGAGAAAGAAAGAGACAACACAAACCAATGAATTTAACTTCAAAGATGACATTTGCTCAACTGCTACATAGGAATAACTGTCTTACCAGTATAAACAGCAGTCATTCCTTGTCTGGGGTTACTGGGGCTGAGACTTAGGAAACTGATAACTTTTGTATAACACAAACACAAAGCAGCCATATACAGTATATAGTAAATGACATCTTTTACTGTGTAAATCATTTTACTGAGGCGCTACGATTAATTGGCGAAATTTATTAAACTCGCAAAGACCGCTCTCGGATCTTTCTGAGTTTGCTGAGCGAGATCTCACATTGTTCTCGTGAGATTTATTCGATTTTTCAAGATCGAGTTTTTCTATCTCGATTTTTTGGCCCTTATTCACCAATGTGCGAAGTGAGCCGCGATGTGTTCGACTCACTTCGCACATTGTGTTATGCGCATGCTGATGTCCTGTGCGCGGACATCAGCATGCGCATTAAAGGGATTCCCCTCCCGGCGAGAGCACTCGTGTCTCCTCGCCGGGAGGGGAATCCCTTTAATGCGCATGCTGGTGTCCGCGCACAGGACATCAGCATGCGCATAATACAATGTGCGAAGTGAATCGAACACATCGCGGTTCACTTCGCACATTGGTGAATAAGGGCCTTTACATTTTTTCGATGGAAAGGTAACCATACTAGTAACTACTTAGTGCTGCTAAAGATAGCAAATTGCATTAACAATGCATTTATTCCAACTTAGTACTTTTTGAACTTGCTTACCCTCTTTGCTGTTTGCAGCTATCTTGTATCATCTAAGCAAACAAATCCCCGCTCTGTCTCACAGTTTTCTATAGAGTTTTAGAATCTCATTGTCCAAAGTCCAAATTCACCTCACTACAATTGAGCCGCATCGCCAAAATAGAAGCGAATTTGTTTCTCAGGATTGACTAAGCAGAGAACAGACTTGCCGAACAGGCGGAAAGCACCGAACATTGTCATATGTGTAGTGTGGCGTAGTCAGGCAGATAGAAGTAGGATGAAAAGTCATATGGAGTGAGGCAAATTCGACAAGTGAAGAGCAGTGACATCAGTCTCACCATATCCCACTAACTGTATTCTGTGAATATTCTATCTATTTCTATGTCATCTTGTCCCTAAGTCATGTTGTCAGTTGCACTCGCCATTATCACTTTGGAATGAATAGTCACCTTTACTCAACACTGGAGCCCTGACATCAACCATTCTGAAGTGGCAAAATCAAACAGGTGAATTCGGAACAGTTCGCCTAGTCACATTCGCACCTTCACACCACTCTTCCACTTAGTATTAGAAATACCTGTTCACTCGCACGCAAAATGATGCGAAGAGCTCTGTAAGATCGTGACTATTATAGTATGTAATTGGTCATGTGTTTGCCATTTTGCAGAGTTTGCTCAATAAGAGAACATGGGGAAGTAGACAGTAGATGTGAACTCATACCTCTACGCGACTATTCAAACTTTAGTCAATGAGGCACGTAGATACTACATAACCATAAAGTGCCCCAGAAAGCCCAATTTAGAAAATATGGAAACAACCTGCAAATAAAAGAACACAAACCAATGAAAAAACACTCTGGTTGCAGCCTACTGCCCCCTAGCTTAGCAATGAATGAATTATATTTCCTTCCTAAAAAATATAAGTTATGATATAAGAATATGTAGCCTTGCATAGAATGGAACTGTTCCTTAATAGTGTGATATGTTAGTACAGTTCCATTGCTATTGTACTCGAATACAATACTGATGATGTTCATTTCCAATTTGCAAGAAGGACCCTGTCAAACATAAAGGTTATCTTACTGAGAGATCTAGCTGTTCAGTAATTTAGGGTATAAGTTTAGAAATCCCTATAGTGTTAGGTGATAGGTCTGTAGAGTTTATTGTACATCTTCCCCTTCATTTCATTGTGGATCTACATTCCTTGGAAGAACTATTCCTGCAAAAGTGAGTTTTTCTCCTAAATGACCCATTTTGAAACAGTTACCTGCTGGCTCCTAAAATCTAAACATTTTTCTAAAAAATGAAATCCTAGGCTGCTGCCTCGGACCCAACCACTGGAAGGAGGCACGACACAGGGCCTTACTGTCTAAAGTCTGAATTCACCAGTTGAATTCACCTCACTACAAGTTGCATTGCCATAATAGTCACAAATTCACTTCTCCTTATTCATGAAGCACCGGATGGAGTTGTTGAACAAGCAGACAACATCAAATGCTGACGGATGTGTAGTGTGGCATAGTCAGTTGAAGAGAAGTAGGATGCAAAGTCTTGCGGAGTGATGTGAATTCCCCCAGTGAAGTGCAGTGACCTCATCCTCACAATGTGCCACTAACTGTATATAAGTGAATATTACATCCCTTTCTATGTCTCCCTGTCCCTAGTTCATCCTCACAATGTGCCACTAACTGTATATAAGTGAATATTACATCCCTTTCTATGTCCCCCTGTCCCTAGTTCATCCTCACAATGTGCCACTAACTGTATATAAGTGAATAATACATCCCTTTCTATGTGTCCCTGTCCCTAGTTCATCCTCACAATGTCCCACTATCTGTATATAAGTGAATAATACATCCCTTTCTATGTCTCCCAGTCCCTAGTTCATCCTCACAATGTGCCACTAACTGTATATTAGTGAATAATACATCCCTTTCTATGTCTCCCTGTCCCTAGGTTAGGTTGTCACTTAGTCACATTCGCTATTGTTGGTTTTGAATGAATACTCACCTTATGCCACACCAGAGCCCTGTCAGAGTTTGCTCAATAAGCAAACATGGGGAAGTAATTATCAAATGTGAAATCAGAGCTATATGCGACTACGCGGCCTTTTGTCCATAAAGCCCACAGTCCAATGTCATATAAGTACATTTTTATGTATGTATTTGAGGGAAGGTTGGTCCATATCTGCTCACTGTGTTTTAGGGGGTAATTCAGCATAGTCCAAACTTACCCTCCGATCCTTCACCTCTGTTCGCACAGACTGTTATGCGCTCGCAGATGTGCTGCGCGCGGACATCAGCAAACGCTTTAAAGGGATTCTAGTCTCGTGAGGCGACTAGAGTTGAGCCTCGCGAGCCTTGTCAAGACTGGAATCCCTTTAAAGCGTTTGCTGATGTC
>WMED01004781.1:0-20276 GCA_019650415.1 Pipa parva
GAATGGTGAGCGTATTTACTGCATGGTGTTATTACAATGAATGGTGAGCGTATTTACTGCTTGGTGTTATTAAAATAAATGAATGGTGAGCGTATTTATTGCATGGTACTACTAAAATGAATGGTGAACGTATTTACTGCTTGGTGTTATTAAAAAGAATGATGAGAGTATTTATTGCATGGTGCTACTACAATGAATGGTGAAGGTATTTATTGCATGGTGCTACTACAATGAATGGTTAACGTATTTCCTGCATGGTGCTACTACAATGAATGGTGAACTTATTTACTGCTTGGTGTTATTAAAATAAATGGCGAGTGTATTTACTGCATGGTGCCATTATAGTGTAGGGTGTTACTACATAGTGCCATTACAATCTTTGAAGATAAATCCACAAAATATGTCTTTGTCTACTTTTGTTTTTACTGATATCAGACATGTTGTTAAACAGACCTCACCCAGTGCCATTGTTATCTATGGTGCCTTACATAATACATACTCAGGAAGTGCGCCCAAAAGCTCAATTTTTAAAGCTAAAAGCGCTAAATATCATACTTTACAGACAATTTAGAATTTTTGGAAGCTGGCTGAATAGATAGTAACTATAAATGCATTGAGGCATTTTTCTTTAGCTGACAAGCATCATTCATAAAAAATTCGAGATAACAAATAAAGGCAAAAGGTGATCACAAAACAGCTCACAAATCATTTACAAATAATTATCCATGTCTATTTCCTAATCCATTTTCTTCCAAGCGATCTAAGACTTGCTTAACGGCCCTAAAATACATTGCTTAGGTAAAACTATATAGCTTAAAATTAACAGCACTTAAGCCTGTGCCTAAAAGGTTATTCACAGATTAAACTACACACTTTTCTTCAGCACAGTGACAAAAGGTCATTAATATTAAGAAGCCTGTGCATTCCATTTAGCAGGTCCTTTGAAACACTGCGGAACCTTTCTCCAACAAGATCCGATTAGTTTATTATTTATAAAAAATGACGCTTGAGTTGTGTAGGGGAAATTAAATCTTTCAACTGTTAAAACAATTAATTACACTGTATGTAAAAAGAAAAAAAAAATATCAGTTTAAGCATTTGTGTGAATATCTGCACAAAGCGATACATTACTTTTAATAAGAATGAAATGGAAAAGGAAGGAAAATAAATTGAATTTTCATAAAAAGAAAACGAAATACTGGCTAGGGTACCATGGCCATATTTCACTTGGTCCATGTGCTCATAGTTGGATTATTCTACCATAATTTTCCCTACCCATCGTTATGATCATCGTCCTAATAAGTATGCAAAGGGAATATATATATAATGAGAAATATAATCAGGTTGTTGGACACTGAGCACTGTAAGTAAACACCCTTGGCACTGAACAAGTCAGTGATATGTTTTAGGAAACTGAGCATTTTCTTCTTAAAGGTCTAGCGCTTATTTTTTATTTATTACACTCTAGCTAACAAATACGGCACTGCAGGTCATTAGGACAGAGTTAGTTAAACAAATCATTTAAATAGGGTGCCATGTACAGGTTCAATAACTGATTAAAACAGAATATACCAGGCTGTTTGGTAAAAAAAAAAAAAAAAAAAAATCCTAAACGAAGAATTAGTGACATTACAATTCTATAGATTCTGAAAAAAAAGTCATTAAAAGTTTTTTTCTTGCTAAGAAATGCAAGGGCGCTCCTTCTAAGTTATTGTCTAGAAACTCCGGAAAGCAGGCAGCCATTTTCCATGGTAATAGAGTCACTTGAGGGCACTATTAACTGAATTTTATGGCTGTTTACTTTTCATTATACTCAGAGGAGAATAATATGGCAGCTCCTATTCATGCTCATAAATGAAAATATGCAGGATAATAAGCCTCTGTCGATGATTTCTACATATTTTTCAGTAAAAATATCTATTTTTTATAACATTACATTTTTAGTAACAATACAATGTTTTATTTTCTTAATAAAAATAAATTTAATTTAAGGTTTAACAATAAAAAAAAAAATAGGGAGGACCAAAGCCATCTGCTCAAAAGCATAAAGAGTAAATGACGGATTTCCAAGAATATATCTACTCCTGGACTGCTTAAATCAATTAGGATACAGCATTGGAAGATGATGATAAGGTGAAAAAAGGCTGCCTTGAGCAGGTCGGAGATGCTAAAGGAAAATATGAAAAACTGAGGCTAGCAGTGTCTGCGTAATAAGGCTTATCAGTGTTACTGGGAGAGGGCAAGAAAGGTTAACAAAACCTTTACTTCTGCAGTCTCTTCCTTCACTGGAGGTGTGATGACTTGAGCCATCATTAGGTTCATTTTCTTCCAGATAATATTCCCAAGATAACGACGTTCACATTAAGAACTGAAAGTAAAGCACCTACTCTGCTTGTTTTAATTTTATAGTTACCTTAATCATTTCATGCTGTCCACAGGCTGGTGTACCCAGACATAATGAAAGACCACAAAAAAAGGATGTCAGGTGTTGGTTTAGACTTTTTCATGAAGAACATGTCTTCTGCAGCATTCAAGGGTTTCTTGTATTAGAATTGTCTTCTATGCAGACTTTATACCAATTTACTACATTTTTTAACTCTGTTTAAAATACTCAATTGAAGTGCTAATGAAGTGCCAGCCATAATACTTCCTGTGGGTAATACTGTGTGTTAACAAGATACTACCGGTAAATAACATTTAATGCTACAGGGCATCCCTTTTTAAGAGGCAAAAGTAGTATTTAGCCCTTTTCGATTTGGTTCTCCAACATTTTTTTTTCTTAAATGTATGTCCGTTTATGAAAAAGTCTTACAGGTAAAAAAGAAAGCTTGGCAGAAAGCGAAATCAGTCATGAAGAACGGCTGTTTTGATTATGTTGATTTTAAGCAATTTTTAGCACAGTTTTGCCATAGAAAGCAAAGGTAACACCTGGTCAGTTTTTTTTTTTTTTTGTCTTTTTAATCAAATTGAAAATATTTGAGTTCAATGTAGATAGACAGGAGGAGGGTGAAAATGGTACAGAAATGCACTGAGATTCAAAAACTAGAGGTAGAAAATATGTCAGGAAGTGGTGGATATTGTCTGCGTGCATTGGTAATTCACCTATTTGGCAAGCGTTGGGGGTCTGTTGAAGTAATGAATTTGGCAAGGCATACTGTGGGGTATTCTGTACATCACCAGATCAAAGTGGCTGATGGCCAGGGCTGTTACTATCCGGTTGACTATGCCACACTACGCAAGAGACAGGGTCTTACACATTTGCTTCTTTGCTATGGGAATCCTCTGTTCAGTGAATAAGGAGTACAGAATTTGCAAGTATAGTAACCCGAAATAACGAGAAATCACAACAGTCAAACTCTTCATTTTGATTAATAAGCCCCTAAAATGTAGCCTGCAGCGTTCTGTACATCCATCTCAGCATGTCACACAGGTCACCCTATACCCGTAATTAAGTTCTTAAGGGCAGCTTTATTGTAGAAAAATCACTGGGAATTTTCACAGAAAATTTGCTAGAAAAAAAAATACCAGCAAAAGGGCTAACATGGCCCTTTAATGGACTAGCAGAGTGACAGAAATTGGCCGTAAAAATTACAAAGCACTGAGACATGTACATTAATAACTTCTAATAAAGTTATTTTAAAAAAAAATTAGAAGTGCAAAATATAGGGAAAATGTGTATAAAACTAATTATTTACACGAATAGAGTTGTGTCACTTTAATTTCTGTTCTTTGGAAAAGCAGGAGGCATTACGTACTAACTTTTTATTTCACACAGAAATAGGTCCCTATGTTCTACCATTTGTTTTGTTTTTTTTAACAAGGAATCTAATGAACACACTGCAGAGGTAATTAACTGCTTTTGAATGCAGTTTCCCCTCACATATTGGAAAGTGAAAAAGTGCCATTCTTTATGCTTAAGGGTCCCCTGTTGACTCTGCAGCAGGTGACTGTGTAAAATGAAAGCCCCTGTGAAGGAAGATTAGGAAATAATTAAAATGTTTATGAGACATAGTTTTTTTTTTTTTTCTCATACATTTTGATGACATTTTATTTCACCAAATGAAACTCATTAAAACTCAAGACTGCTTACAATAAACTAAAACAAATGTATGTACATCAATTGATTAAAACAATGATAGCAACACTTTAGCAATACAGAACAGTTACTTCATATTCATGGTCACTAGGACCTCATCTTGTCAGACTAGTTGCAAATTGCCTCAAAAGACATCTTTTCTGGGCATACCTAGGGATCTGGTGATTCCCCCTGCTTGGAGTTCCATCTTAAGTGGCCAGGGGTGGGGCTTAATGATGCAATTTGTGTCACAGGGTGGGGATAATCAGCTGGGAACCAGCAAGATCCCTGCACTGCTCTTCTGTGTTTTTAAGCTAGTTCTCTCACTGTCTTTCATGATGTTAATAAAGTTTTCATCCTACTGAGGCATACTGCCTTCTGCTTAGTGCCAAAGTTACCATTTGTTACTCTCTGTCTAACTGGCAGGTAACTAACCCAATCTATAATCTTGGGACAGTGTTTTCTGGGAGCTTCCAGGGAATAGTCTTACCTACACACATAGACATTTAAGGAAAACTAATACTTGTTAAACCCAGGGGAGATTCTTATTACTGTAGGCTAATTATACTTACGAGTCTCTTACTTTGCTCCTAGGTTGCATCAAGATAAAGCCAGTCTTCATTTCTCCTGTTGCAGAGCTGCAATCCTCTTCACTTCTTGCTTCCTCTTCAACATTCTTGATTTTTATCATCTGTTTCTGAGCATGCGCAGAAGAAAAAAAAAACAGAGGTGTTGCAGAGGATGCGCGAGCCTGAAGATGGATTGTGACGCTGCAACCGAAGAAATGAAGATCAGTTTTATCTTGAAGAAGGAGGCAGCACTGGGAGGTGCAGTATTAAGACACTCTCCTTTGTATAACAGCTCCCTTAGTTCTCCTTTAAATAAAAGTGTGAGAGAAAGAATGAGAAATTTTGAGAGCATAAAACTTACACATGTTTCCTTAGATCAGGGGAGGCGAATCTTTTTGGCACGGAGTGCCAAAAAAGTGACGTCACTCACCAGCGCTTCCCCTCTTTGGCACGCGTGCTATAGGTTCGCTATCCCGGCCCTAGGTTCATACCTCACGATATTTTTAAAGGGAAAATATCATGATAATAGTTCCCACATTTTACAGTCTTGGGATTGTTACGTCACACTGGTTAATCCTGTGGTGCGGAGGCTAAGGAGCTCCTGGCCTTCACCCTTAATCTCCCACAGGTGGAAGCAGGACTGTGACAGGATAACAGAAGTGAATCTCACAGGAACAGTAGCAGAGCTGGATATTACAAGAACAGAATTGAGCAAAACTGTAAGTCTCAGGGACATGGCTGAGCAGAACTGGACGTCTAAAAACACAGCAGAGTAACAGTATCACAGCAAAGTGAAAGCACTCTTGCAGAAAGGAAAACTCCTTGCTCTGGCAAAAACAAAGAAAAATGCCAGGTTTAAATATGCAGAACTTTGCTGTAATTGGCTGCCCAACAGCTCTTCTGATAGACTGATAGTGAAGTAGTGAAGCCTGAGAGTAATTGGTAATGAGACTGAAAAGAAAATACAAGAAAGGGTAAAAACAAAAGTTCATTACAAATAGAACCAGACAACATATTAAATACTATTGTGGCTTACTGGTAAGACTACTAATTTATCCCTATGAACAGGTAGTCTGGGGTTTGATCCCCAAAGCGGATATGTAACAGTGATAAACAAACTCTTTTACTTTAATAATAAATAATTCATTTACATCTGAAAAACAGTTTTGATTGTACGGTATGTCTGTAAATACTGCAGTGACCTGCCTAATTATTTTCTATTACTTTGAATATTATGAAAAAAAAGACACATTAGCATCACAAATGACATTATTGTGTGCAGTCCTTTTTATGAGAAGACAGATGTCTCAAGTATACAATTTTCTAACTAAGACAGAACTGAGATATGATTTTAATTATATGAAATTGTTAAACATTCTAAAATTATTTTGCCGATTTACAACTGAGGGCTTGACAGCAATTATATACAAAGGCAGAGTAAAATTATTGCATGTGCTACTGTATAAATTAGATCATCAAAGGAATGTTATGAGTCTATTCTTTGATTAGACATAAAATAAAAAAAAATAATTAAAATACCTTGGAACTTTTTTTTTTTTTAATACGGGTATTATAAAGAATTTATTTTCACATACACAGTGTTTGCAAAAAAAAAAAAAAAAAAATTACCAGCATAAACTTAGTTGTGTGATTTCAGCAGAGTTAAATGGCAACTCTATAACAAATAGTTTATCCACAAAGAATAATCAGCACTGGATGGACATCTCAGGAGCTTCTAGGCACAGAATTCTTGGCGCTGTAGACCTTGCTTGCTGACTGGCCACGCCTCTTTGTGAAAATAATTGCAAACTAAATTATGCAATGAACTAAAGTAACGTTATCTGTGTGACTCATAATTCCATGCAAAGTAAAATCACAGATTCAGCATCTGAAAATGGAAAATACTTTATCCCCCCATTCAGGAATCCCAGACTTGTAAGGGGTGCCTCTCCATCTGAATGTATGGGCACAGGCCTCTTGTGCCTATAGGAGATTGCGGCAAAGACAGAGAAGTGTGTCAAGTATGCTAAAGCAATACAAATATCCAAAATGTGTGATTAATCTCATGGGATTTGTTGTTTTCACAAAATAGAGCAGAGACTCGTGCCATTTGTAGCCTCTTGCACAATGTGGTATAGTCAGTCGACAGTAGGATCCCTTCCATCAGCCCCCTAATTTGGCACTTCAGTCTGGGGAAGTAAAACTGGTGAATGCGACACAGTACACCTTTCCATATTCACTACCGCAACAGACTTCGGTGATTGATGAATAGGCGAATTAGCTGTGCACGCACATGTAAAGTAGTGGAAAGTGCTCTGTAAGTCCACGACTGTCATAACCTGTTGAATCAGTCTCAAATTTGCCACAGCATATCTGCTGAATAACCCAATAAGGGGAAGTGGTGGATAAATGTGAATTTATCTTTTTGCGTGACTATTCGGCATTTCATGAATAAGCCTATTTGTTTTTTTTTGTTTGTCATTTTTTATGCATGTGGCAAAACGCCAAATAAATCCAGCAAACAGCCTGCTAAAAGACCCCTTTCTGTTGATGCTGATGTACTGCTGGCAACCATTTCCTGTTTTATGAACAGGTCCACAGCTTTCGTTTTCTGACAGACCTGGGGGCTGTCTGTGGTAGCGCTTATGTAAATTAATCTTGGCAAACTACTCACTGGTGTTTTTCTGCATTATATTCTCCCCTTGCTGCAGCAGAAACAACTTTTTATAGCGGATACAATAACAGCATTTTCTGTACTGTTCTCTGACAAAATATGTCCATGAGTAACCACATGCCAAGAGTGGATGGGGGGCAGACAATCTGCAAGCTCTCCTGTGCCATTTCTACCTAAAAATATTCTCTTGTTTATAGGAAGTCTGTATAACTATGTTTTCTCTTTAATATCTGCGCATATGGTTGGTTTTCTAGTAAAAAAAAAAAACAAAAAAACCTGGCAGAGAATTTTATTTCTATATAGCAACAATACCATGAGAGAAAAAACATAGACTCACGTGCCAGAATTCAGGATGTTTCTATATACACTGCTTATATTTTAAAGTTAAATAGTGTGGAAGAAGGATTACTCAGCCTGGCACACCATGTTCATAATAATGGAAGTTTAAATCAATTTAAGTTGCAAAGTCAAATACTGCTTTTAAAAATATGACATGATTCATCACCATCTGGTCCAATGTGATTACAATGCAAGCTGGGAATCTCCTGGTATCTGCACCATAGGGACATTACTGGAAAGCCTGCCATTTTCCATTTGCAGCTAAGGGAAGGAATAAGCATGATATATTACCAATAGCCCATGCCAAAGTTACAAGCAGCTTACGTTTATTCTGCAAAGTCAACAGAGATGCATCTGTATAGATTAAGATACTTTAACAAAGTACTTAAAAATAAATCAAAGTCTACAGCAGGGTAAATTCTACATCTAGATTTGAAACAGTCTGTGCAAACACTAAAATAAATGTATGCATGGTTTATTTAATGTAGTTGGTTCAAAATACATTGCAGTATATGGTGAAGAGAGAGTGAAATCTATCATTTTACACATAAACTTGCTGTCTGTCTGATAGCAAATATGAGTTGTGAATTGGAAGAGCTCAGAGGCATTCTAATAGCAACCTGACAGCAAATTTGATTTGGTTTCAACAAGAGAGTACATATAATACAAAAAGAAAATGGTGGTGATCACGTGACTTTCTTGTACATTTGTGCTCCATTTTGCTTTGCAGACTGTAACGAGCAGTGCTTGCATGTGAGCACTGCTCGTTACAGTAAAAGAGCCAGATGCAGCCATCAAAAGAGCCACACCTGGCTCAAAGAGCCATAGATTGCCGACCCCTGTTCTATAGTGTATATTTGGAACTTGGGAATGTGTACTGCTTCCATTTGTCAATAGGGAACATGGTATGCTTTCAACACTCATCAAAAGCAAATGTGTTCTGCACTAATCATTTGCCCTTGGGGAAATATTTCTGCTCTTAATATGTGAACTTTCTTACTGATGCATAAGTAGTTGTTAACAAAATTCCACAAATTAATTATTTACTTAAACAATGGCATGTGATGTAAGTAAGCACATTGCTCACACAACAATATTAGTATTTACTGCACAAAGCATCTTTATGAGTCTTTACTATCAATGCACATTTTCAGTAAAAGGCTGTGAAATGCACACACACACACATAGCAATGATAATGGTACAAACTTAATTATGCTACATATTTTTGTGAACTAGTATTGCTTTAGAAAAGTAAGTCCTGCTCTAACAACCAATCAGCAGCAACAATGTAGTGACCTAGTAAAGGTAGAGTAATGAAAAAAGCATCTGACTGTTTGCTGTTAACTACCATTAAACAATGTTCTGTATATCAACATGCAGCTTTTTACTTTCTGGACTCGTATTGCAGAAACAGGTTAATCTATTTTAAAAATGACAGTCACTCAGTATGGCATGTCAAAAGGAAGTATAAAGTCAGAAGCATTTGTGGTCTCTGCTGAGCCTTCACCACTCAAAATGTTCATATATAAATAAACAGTATTTCAAGAGCCTAGTTCATAGAAATCTGGCATAAAGTAATATTACACATGACATATGTTGACTGGAATTGCAGTGTCAGCTGAGAACGGAAAAAACAGATCATTTCAGCCATTCAGTTTCAGAAGAAATTACAGGATATGTCAATAAAGACTGCTAAGCTTGGATGCCCTCAAGAGACTTAGATGATGCAGATATAAACATTACACAGCCATTCAAAATGATTTACATTATTTTTAGACTATATCCAGAGGCGGACTTTTGGGGTGGTGCACGATCGGCACCAAGGCCCTATCTCCCTGTGGCGCACTACAGGGGTCTCAGCAGTGTCGTTTGCTGTGACCCCTGTAGGTACGCCACTGATTATATAATTTACATACCTAAGGTTTGGAAATCTGTAAGCAAATGCAAATATAAAAGTTAACCACACGAAAGTTTAATATGAAGGGACTTAACATTTAATGAGATTTATTCGGTATGATGAATATCAGGGAAAAATAAACAAAAGGAATGAACAACTAATTATTAATATAACTTAATATGTGTGTGTTTATGTTTGGGCATTAGATAAATTATCAGTTCGGATATTTTTGTTTTAAAACTCCACAATGCAAATGTATTTTAATGTTCAATACTGAGGAGCTTATTCATCAAAGTGAGAAGTTGCAGATTCCCATTGCAAAGAAGTCATCGCTGTTTATTGCAAAATGTGGCATAATCAGTCAGATAGTAGTAGCCCTGACATAAGCCCCATAATTTGCCTTTGGTATTTGGCAAAGGAAAACTGGGGAAATGAACACAATAAGCCTTGATGAATTCACTACTTTTACAAACTACGATGAATAGCTGAATTACCTGTGCACTTACACACAAAATGATGTGGAGTGCTCCATAAGCCCCTGAATATAGTAAGCATCCAAATGTCCAAATGGTTGCATATTCATCGAATTGAAGAGTTTGATGAATATGAGATCGGAAAGTGCCGAAAGGGAGCATAATCGGATATCTACACAAGGGTTCAAACTTTCATGAATAAGCCCATATATAGTCTTATGTAAGTAAACTCTCTTATGTTGCGGAAACTCCACATTTGCTCAGGTGAAAAACAACTACCTGAACAGGATACAATTGCTTCCATCAGAGAACAAATAGGTAAGTAGAAATGCACACCAAAAAATATATTTTCTCCTCTGATGGTGATGGTGCTAAACTCCAGGATGTAGGGCAGACATCATGGTAGATACAGTAATTAGAGGAGTAGAATTTGCACACAAACACACACACTTAGAGTAGGTATCTTATCTTTTAACAGACCATTAGTGCAGGTTACAGAACAACATTTCAGGGGAATAATCCACCCTTCATCAGGTTGTTGTTCTGGAACCTGCACTAAAGGTCTATTAAAAGGTAAAATAACTACTCTAAGGGGGGTAATTCAGGAAAGATCAAAGTACCTTTGCAAAGCTTCTCATCACTTCGCCGAATTGGGTATGTGTTCACTGGTCTCCTGCAAGCGGAGATCAGCGAGTGTAGGAGACCAGTGGGCGCATACCCGGCTCGGCGAAGTGATGAGAAGCTTCGCAAGGATACTTCGATCTTTCCTGAATTACCCCCTTAATAAGTGTATGTGCAAATTCTACTATTCTAATTGCTGCTTCCATCAGGGAACCACTGAATTTTTGCCCCTTTCCTGGATAAAGATGCAGTAGTTAAGGTAATATTATTTTGTTGTGACTGATAGCTGTCAAAATGAAGAGCAAAAGGCATTCCATGCAAATAATTGAATAAAATAACATGAATGCACATTGAAACAACTGAATAAAGTAAGATATCCCAGGGGGCTCTGTTGGCTCAGTTATCAGCAAACTATGCAACATTACCAGACACTTCCGAAAATTGTCATCCCTCCATACTCTGCTAAAACAAGGAGGAATTTTGAGAAAAACTAAAAAAGTCAACATTGATGTGAAAGAAACTACAGAGAACAGTAGTTGACTACAGAATACAGTTGCACTAAGGAGACATATTATGAAGTCTACAAAACACCGGCCTATAAAGGAGGGTGGGTAAAAGCTTTTACCTAAAATGAACCATGTAAACATGCATTTGGACTTGGTAGGAGACTTTTCATTGCAGACGTTTCAAAAGCTGCTAGCAAATTACTGGTAATAACTCATCTAATTTGTGCGTTGTGTAGTGTGTGCCTGCTCAATCAAACATGTAAGTAAAGTAAATGTTTCCATGACTGCCTAGAGTGATGGTTCTTTACTGCAGCATGACTGGACATGAGCAGTAGACTGCATCTAAGTTGTGTAGATAGGAGTGGGCATGGCAGTTCACAAGCATGCAGGGAAGTAGTGATTTTCTTGAACTGAAGGTAGCAATAGAAGCTGAGTATGAGTGTGGTATGTGTGTAATAACAGGCTTAACTTTAATTATCATATTTTTTTTAACAAATTCTTTTATTATGACATCATAAAAGAAATGTTACAATTAACAAAAGTAGATTTCGTATACATATATCCATTATTGATGAAATTGAAAAGTTGTAAACATAATTATATTTTTATTAGATAGGGATTTAAGACTGGTCCAACATAAAGCTATTAAATCAAAGTTTTAAGCAATATGCAGTACAGGTATAACACTGTACACAGCTTTAAATTGACCCCCTATTATGACAATTATGCAAGTTAGTAGTAGAATTATGGTTGAAACCCTGAGTTTCATTAAAAACTGCTGCACAAGCATTAACTGATTTGACTTGACGGCATCCCAAAAGGGGACATTGTTTCTCAGAGCTGCAGTGGTATAAAGCTTAGGTTGAGAGATAAGTAGGTAATTTGCATGTTCCATGGGAACATCCTCTGATTGGCTAAAGGACTGACAGAGGATCACTCCCCCTAAACAGAGCTGCTAATAGCAAATAATTAGTGTCAGCTAAAAATGCTTTGTTTTTTTTTTCTTTTCTTTTCTTTCATTTCTATTTCATTATTTATTTTGCTAATAATATATGTATAGATGCTACTTACTTCTACCTTTGGTAATATAATCTTTATTAAGCAGTTGCTTCTGCACACTTAACTGTTCCTTTAAGACAGTTTTTCTGCAAAGGTGTCTTTACAAAAAAAAAAAATAATGGATACTTAATCCCGATTATCATCAAGATTCATAATATATGTATATGAACGCTAACGTTAACTTTAAATAGCTACAAAATGATTTATATGGAAAACTCTGTTACACCTTCCCATTGTATTCTGTCTTCTGTTTTACACCAGGTAATCTGTCCCCTTTGACCTTGCAGGGTGACTTTGCTGACATCTGATTGGATTTTGTATTCTGTCTATTCAGTCAGCAGCAGGTGCACTGTACATTCTAATCAGCACAGTTGGGGATAAACAGTGAAATGAAAGTCTTTCTGTAACGCCTTATTAAAGATGTATTCTACTATGTATGCACCATTTATAACTTATTTCAGTTATACAGCATATTTTAAGCATAGTAATTCAGAGGCTATATTGACGGGGTTCAATACTTATGAACAGCATTGTGTTTAAGCTTTCTTCTGAAGAGTTTTTCCTGAATATCAAAGCCACGTTTTAAAATAAATTCTAAAAGCTGCAATAAAAACTAACAAGATCTGAGTGCAATTTCAATGTAGGATTTTTTATTTGGTAAACTGAAAGAACTGTCCAAGGTTCTGAATCCCTTTACATGTCCATTGAGTGAAATAGAATGTAAAGAAGGAAATACAGTAATGAAGTGGATTGAGAAAGATGCATGATGAACACCATACATTTATATAATTGATGCTTATTTATTCAGCTTAACAAATGGCTAATACTGTACTTACTTTCATACTTTTTTAAGTAAGGGTAGCATGAACCATCATAAAATGTTTACACCAATAAAATAAACATATTAAGGGGCTCTAATGAGGAAAGAACAATCTAAATTTAAATTACTCTAAAAATCGTCACCTTGCCTTGAATTCTACCCTCTGCTAACAAGATAACTAGCATCTAATAGTAATGAAAGATTTGCTTTGTAGACGGGGAGATTTTCCAAAGATAAATTTCATCCATATAAAATGCAAACAAAGATAATGTAAACTGACCAGGGAGGTCTAGCTACAATATACCAAAAAGAAAAAATTAGACATTTTACAGTTGATTCTTTAAAATCTGAATGGGGATTTAAATGCAGTGGGTGAAAACCATTTATGCACTATAATAACTAGTCAATGCACTGTGCATTTCCTGTTTCCTGCATATTGCTTGCTATGAACGCCTGCATGAAAATTTTAATACAGTTTAATGCATGAACACATATTTGCAGAAATACTGTATCTGGAAATATTGTTCAATTTTTTTTTTTTTTAAGTGATAAGTGTTTATACATTTATTATAAAGAACAGCATCTGAAAATAACTGAAGTTCAAAGATAAACAAGGGACATAAGTAAAATTATTTTATATCCAAGTCTGCAAAATAAGAAATCAAGACTTTGTACTAAAGCTATTGTAATTTTGTAAAATGATGGGCCATTTCAGAATTCTTCCTGCTAGAGACAGCAATGGCTGACACAGAACACAAATATGGAGAAGAATATTCACTCACCACAGGCTCATCACATCATGCTACTAGGAGACAATTTCATGAAATAGATACAACTGCTATCCACTGCAATTTGTTCTATTTCAGCAAACCTGTTATTACTCTTCAAGAGCTGCTTCGCCCTCATCTTGACTCAATCAAAAGAATGCAGGCTTATGACAGGTTGTATCTAGAGGATAAAACTTCAATTTCTTCCTACAGAAACAGTATTTTAATCTCACAACAGGTGAGTTTGCAATTATGAAATCAGCATTCTCTATTATCAGACCTGGTTTAAAGCTTTACAAAAACACTGACTGACACACTCAACGGGAATTAGATATTGTGTTAAGCATCCATGAAGTGCTGAATAGAATGCTGGTTCATAATATGTTGTCTATTTGGCAGGAAAGAGTTTTAATCTGTGTATTTTTGGATTTTGTTTTCCACAATTTATCAGTTAATAATAAACATAAGTAAACCCTATTTCTCCTATTCCATCTACTCAGGTTGGGGGGGAAGTAAGAAGAAGCAAGTCACAATAAATTCTAAACACGTAATTTTCCTAGTGGTTATTTTGAATGAGGATGGGGGAGGAATACTTACTGATGTGCTTATTTGCTTGTTGTCTCAACACCATTCCCTCATTATCTCCATGCAGTGCTGCAATCCTATTCACTTCTTGCTTCCTTTACAAATTCAGCACAGAAGCAGAATTCTAACATAATTCTATTTCAGCCTGTAGTTTCTGGGACATAGGCCCTGCAGCAGACCTTTATGCCAGACATTTAGATCACAGTGATATAATGAAATTTAAGTAGTCAAACATTAGGTACTTATTTTATATAAGGATAGCAAAATTATCAGGCAGGTGTGACACTTATCTTCACATTCTTCTGTGATTTAAACTTAAAGGAGCAAGATAAATTACAATTTGGGTTTTCATAAGGTATTACAGCAGCGGTTCTCAACCTGTGGGTCGCAACTCAGGCTCAGACATCATTGCATGACGTCAGTAAAGGGGGTCGCGGTCTCAACAAGGTTGGGAACCGTGGTATTACAATAAACATTGAAACATGTGATTATACAATAAGTAAGAATTATTTTATAACAAAAGGATACACACAATTCAGCAAATTTATGATGCATAAGGTTACATGAAGCACAATTAAGAAACACAAACTTTTACTTCTGCTCCATATTCTAGGAAGCTAAACCCCACCACCAGGGCAGGACGATATAAGTACAACTGACAAAGGAAGTTCGCTGTTGGGCAATCAGTTATAAGTATGCTGGGACAGCAACACTTACAATTTTGGGGAGGCCTTCATACAGCAGTTCAGGATAGTTTTCATACAGGGGATCAATTGGTAACAACTGATTATATGGAGGCACACTTCTGTCATAGAAAATTCTTTTGTCCCTATTTTTTAGATGCCACTCTGGATAAAGTAAGAAACCTGGAAGATGAAATCCCTCTAATCAAATGCATTTGCCCATGATTTCTAAATTGAGGAGAAAAACCCTCTGGGATAACATGAATACTTTCTGACTCAGGAATGCCACGTTAGCTTATTATGACCTTGACAAAGTACTATTTCTGTCTATGAAATCCTTTAAAATTTAAACTTTCAAGGACCAAGGAACATAGTGCCTGCATCAAGGCAAAAAAGAATAGATACATGGATAAATGATGCTGAAAAATTCTTCATCAAGAAGATGAGTGTAGAACATTTGAATTTAGCACACAGCCATCCGTATATTGTACAAAACCAGGAAATCACACAAGTCTAGTATAACACCTCCCTAAATTGAAATGGATGTATATTTAAATTTCAAAGCTCTCATATCTAGATAGCAAAAAATCTCTACAAAACAGTAGTACATTTTTAATCTGATCATTATTGGGTTAAGACCAAGATATTTTTTTTTCTTTTTATACACATGTGATATCAAGATAGTGCCATAATAATGAAATGCCATATTTATAAAGAGAAATTACTATCACATTCAGTTGAGTCATTCATCTGAGCAGGAATGAAGATTGCATTTACAAGACTCTATTTATCAGCATCAAACCAGAGGACACCGGGTCAAGCCAGGTTTGTCAACCATTCTTCATAGTCTAAGCAGCTCTTAACTATTGCTTAGAAAGAGGAAGACAGAGAAGTGGCAATAGATATCATTACACAAAATTCTATTATGCTAAAAATGGAACGCTTTTCCTGAGCAGCGTATTGTTTATAATTTCCAAAAAAAAAAGTTAGCATCCGTTAGCATTTCTTGAAGTAAAAAGTATTTTATTTCTTGTAGAAACCATTTGAATTTATTTATTGTGATTATACTAAAATGATATCAATCTGGCTGTGGAAAGCTTTCAGCCACAAAATGCTGATGTGTACAGTAAAATTATTCTTGTTCTGGTGGAGAAGACGGAACAAGAGGCCATCTAGGAATTAAAGTTTAAACCCATTTCAAATCCTAATTATGCCTTGATTTTATACCCTCTTAAATAATTCTAGTAATTAGCCAAGGCATGGATTAGGAAAACTGCAAATCTTTCTGTAAGTACTTTCATAAGGGAACCATTTTATCAGGCCATAAAGAAAATATTACTTTTATCTGTCTATGCAAGGCAGCTGCACGGCAGTTTTTTATATTCGTAGGTACCACTAGTTATGCAATGTTTATTAAAGGGAAAAATGTACAGCACTGTGTCTATTTTATAATGATTCAGTTTAAAGGGCACCTTTAACATACAGGGAAATCTGTATGTTAAAGGGGAAATACAGCTGGGGAGATGAATAAAAAGCACTGACTGTACAGGATGTGGAGCACATTCAATGACGGTTAACTTCCAAGAATTAAATCTGGAATAGTAATGAAGGCTATAGTAATACTGACCCTATATCCTCTCCTGAAGATTTTTCTGTGGGCAATTTTTATTTAAGTGTGAAAATATGGGGTTTTATTTGACTGTCAAATTCAACAGTTGAAGTGTATTTGGGTCACTTAGGGTTGCTACAGTCTGACGAATTTACTACTCCTTATTCGCCAAAGAAGTGAGTGGCATCAGAAGCAGTTTCTTGAGTAGTTCTGAATAGTCATTAAAACAGTAGCATGCACATAGCCATGAATATTCCATTAGTCAAGAGCAGTGATATCAGCCTCATGAGGTCTCTCTAATTTTATTAAGTGAATATTACATCCCTTTCGAGGTCATCTTTTATTGGTTAATGAACAATTGCATTACACCAAATCAGAGCCCTGCCATTAACCCGCTACCTAGTCACTTTGATTTGGCGAGGTCAAATCGGTGAATGTGACACACTATACCTTGCCAAAATTGATACTTCGACAAACTTCAACAATTGAGGAATAACCAAATTACATGTGCACTTGCTCTCAAAGTGACGCTTAGAGCTCCTTAAGACCGAATTCGCTGAGTTTTCTGAATGCAAGAAGATAAAGTAGTACCAAATGGATGAAAATTTGGACCTGTTAACCCAGCAAAAGGTCAACAAAGCCTGGTGGAAAGCCGCTAAAGTAAAACACAAATACAATTTTTTTTTCTCCAGGATCAAATTCTCCTTACCTACATACACTTTCCATGTTATGCAAGACATTAGCGCTAAATGAGTCTTCCATTTATTTTCCATTACAAATTCCCTCAAGGATCTCCATATGCTTGCTGATGTTTGAGCAGAGTTTTGATGGTAGATGGTCATATCAACAAGGTAAGCCATAGGTTGCCTGCAGGCAGTCTTTTGTTATCTTAAAGATGAATGTCACATTTGCCCTGCAGTCAGCTACACAGCAATGAGGTGGAAATGCAGACTGAGCTTGTGTGTGCAATTATATAGTGAATTGTGGCACAGCTTGATAAATCCATATGTGCTGCCTGACTCACCAGCATTCATGTACCAATGTATCTAACTCAAGCTGTTGCTGGCCGCAAAGCAAAGATCCCAAAAGCTTGTCTGCCCTTATATGTGTAGGATATTGCACTTTTAACTCAAACTAATTCAGATTTTATAGAAACATTAAGAGCGAAATTTACTAAATTTGAAAATGATTTTTAAAACTTTTTGAGCCATTTTTTAACACAAAAACAGACAAAAAGGTTGAAAATTACGATCTCGACCTCTTTTCCCTCCTTTTCACAAAAAGGGGGGTGAAAAATTGCCAAAAAATGGTTGAAAATGTGCAAAAATTGAGGGTGAAAAGCGGGAAAAAAATTGTTTTCGACTTTAGTAAATTTCGTTCTAACTGTAGAACAAATCAAAGAGATCACCCAAAGATAATTCACCTCTACATGGTGAATTCGCCACAATAATTCACCTCTACCTTGTTAACCTAATGGCTAAAAAAGACAATTAGGCACATAAAATCCTCTTTTATGAGGATATTAAAATGCTTCCAATTCATACTTCTTCCTTGATGAGCTAGAAATGGGTCCAGTTTTAATGCCACATTACAGAAATGTAAAACTCTTACAGTAACTTTTATTATTAATATACTCCACCAACTATACCCTTATTTAAAAAAACTGCAGATTAGGTAAATGAAAAAGACTTTCCTAAACTTGATACAGTAGAGGTCACTTCCCATAATTAAAGTGGAGCTAAGCTAACAGACTAGCTGAAAAGTGAAGCCAGACTGTGAGTAGCTAAAATTTTACATCGACAAAGCAAACTGACTTACATTTAGACTGCTCAAGTCCTCAGTCTTAGAAAAAAATGAATGACTCGATCAGCTCACAGAGCACGGGTCTTAGAACCACCTACTCAGCTCATTGACCTAAAACGGATGTGTAAACCAAACTGAAGAGCTGGGCCACCCCCGTAGCCCTCTGACCTGGAGTAAGCTGAGATGCTTTGTCTTATACATGGCCAGGCAAGACCTGTGCCACAGACCGAGCACATTCAACTCCTTCAGTGGTGGCACTGTGCTCTGCATTTTATCACTGAAACAAAGAACTCAGTCAGCTGCAGAGTAAGTACCCTGCCTGAAAGTGTTCATTAAGCATGCAAGCCAACCTATGACTTTAGCTACCCTTAAAGCTATAGAACATATATGAGATATCAAACCCTAAAGTGTCACAAAGCAACAGGCCTTGATTGCTTAACAAGCATTGATACATGGTATGTAAATATATTCTTCTTTCTCATCTTATGTATCAATTGGCTTCTAAGCTGTTGGAAGAAAACACAGCCACCATTCCCAAACACTGGAAGCAAGCTCAGCGCAGCCCCCAATTACAGTTTAATCTTACTTTGTTTTAAAAGTAAAATGTTTTTTTTAATAATGATCCAAAACAATTCTAATCTTTTGCCACAACATGCAGTAAGTTTATGATCACCATTGTTTATATGGGGGAAGGGGGGGAAAAGAAAGAATTAACTTAAATAGATTCATAAAAGGGTGTCAAGAAAATCAAATACTTTATATTGTATAATTATAGTTACAGCATGTATAATTCAACTGGAACATCACATTGCATTCATGGTAAGTTAATTCTTATTCCATATTTTAGCAATGAAGGCATGCTATAAAACAAATTTTGGAATAGGAAAAAGGGATATTTGGGGTAAATTAGCCTTCAGAGCTTGGGCCAGCAGATATACTTGTATCTGTCTGCTGGTAATATAGTAACATCACAGATCAGACCAATCCATTCAGGGCTCTGACTGACAGATGTGTCAAGCCTTCAGAGCTAAGAAAAACGGCTCCGTAATCTGTGCCAATACGGTCAGACTTAACCTCTTATATAAAGGCAACAGCAGCACCAATCTTAGTCTGAGAGTATCTTGGTGTAAGCACCTGCAATAAATCATACTGGTGCTGTCAGGTTAAGGAGTAAAACCTATTGATCGTATCATGTCATTTGCCATGGATTGGGGTATCCTATAAATGCGTCAATAAAAATACATCTATACAAAGTGTGGGTGCCAGAAATTATGTACTGCAGAATGAGCTGCCATATACTTAGTTGGGAGCAATGCTACAAATTATCATGTTGTTCGTGCTATAATATATCCAGAATCTAGATCATTACCTATGGCAGAGCTGCTTGCGCATGCATATTGGAAAATTAGTCCCGAAAAGACGACAAACTGTATGTTTTGCTCCATAAGACGCGCTTACAGTTCCTGTGCAATTTATGGAGTGAATGTTCCCTTTCTTCAACTGCTGTGGGGCACTGGTACTCCAGCTTCCACCTGCACCCCACAAAAGCCGAAGAAAATTTGGAGTACTGACCTTCATCCAGCGACAAAGGTCCGCCAAGGAGGACCATCGCACTAAAAATAGTTCAGTAAGAAGTGCTGAAGGGAGCCGGCTCGCTGGTAAGCTGGAAGATGGTCAGAAGGGAAGCAGGCAGGTAAGCCAGGGAGGGAGGGCAGGCAGGCAAGGAAGAGAGGGCTGGTAAGGGAGGGCAGGCAAGGAAGAGAGGGAGGGTTGTCAGGCAAGGAAGAGACGGAGG
>WMED01004782.1:0-20272 GCA_019650415.1 Pipa parva
AATTTCATGATTGCACTATTTCAAATTATTCTAATTCGTTGACCAGCACTTGTATTAAGCCCTTTCCTTTACTCCCTATTCACCTTTGACTGTACCCCCATCTACAAGATTAACTGTATTATAAAATTCGCAGATGATATCACTGTCATCTGCCATATCAACGGAGACAATGTGACTGATTTTATGGATGCGCAAAATCTGGATGTCCTGGTGCAACCTAAACATGCTCTTACTGAACGCCTGAAAGACAAACAGATAATTGTTGACTTCAGGATGAGGAGTAATAAACTTGAATACCCCCCCAGTCCTAACCAACGACGTTGAGGTGGATAGCTTCAAGTCCTTGGGTTTCCATCGATCTAAAAACCTATAACAGACAAGATGGGATTTTCTAGAAAAAGCGCAGAATATTCATAGTGCAAACTGTATATAATCAATAGCTGCTAAGTGAGCCCAAACGTGCTAAAATAGATTGTGTAATATAACGGAAAATTACACCACGTGGAAAAATGGTTGAAATGGACTCTCACCAACTCTAGTAGGTATACAAGCTCGTAATAAACCAAAGACTATAAATGCTTCAACAACCTCCTCTCCAATCGGAAACTCAGACCACCATTCAGGTAATGTATAAAGAGAAAAACAGAGCTCCACATGGAATAGTACCGTTTTATTTTAACCAATAAACATTTAAAAACGTAAGAGATGCACTTACATAGTACATTCTTGTTTTAAAACATTGTACGAAATCCAACGTAGCTATTCAGCAAGGTAACAGGAACTGATCTTAAGGATACCAGCAAAGTCTTATTTACCGTGTGGGTTTGTAGAGTAATGCAGTCATCTCTGATTCAAAAGTATAACTGAAGGTTCACTGTCCCCCGCTTGTAATATAGGTTCTGCTCTACCGGACCTGCGGCTTTTTCGCCGGACCTGCGGCTTTGTCAGGAGCAATAAATGTAGTGTGATAAGATGCTATTTCAGAGTCCTTTTAAACGCTGCTAATTGGGATCGTTATGGAACCGGAAATGATGAAATTTTCGTCACTTCCGGGTGTGCAAAATATTGAGTTCCACATAGACTTCACTACTGGCATTTTCGTTCCATCTCATAAAAGGAATTCTCAATGGTTCATTCTGATGTTGCTCTAAATTCACCGATGCTAATTCACACATGCACACTCTAAAAACCTAACATGGTCCCTCCATTCCTCTAAGTCCATAAGAAAAGCTCAACAACGCTTATACTTCCTCAGTTGTCTCAGGAAGGCATGGGTCTGCACCAGAATACATAATGACTTCTACCGGTGTACCATTGAGAGTATGATTGCATACTGTATCACTGCTTGGAATGGCAACTGCAACTCATCGGACCGCAAGGAGCTCCAAAGTGTAATCAAGATGGCCCAACGCATCATTGGTACCCAGCTTACACCTATTGAAGATATTTATCGGAGCCGCTGCCTGCCCAGAGCACGTAACATCACAAACGATCACAGAAACAATGAACTACTCTTCCTACTTCCATCCAGGAGACTATACAGATGCCTGAACATTTATACTGGCAGACTAAGGAAAAGTTTCTTCCCTGATGCTACCATCATTCTGAACTTTTCCCTGTCCCTCTGATAGCTCTTTTACTTTATGGACACTTCTTAACACTTTTTTTTTCCACCATGTCCCACTTCCTTGTTTTGTACCCCACCCCACCCCACTCTACACTTGTCTTGCTCTTCCCTCCACACTATCCTTGCTCCTGCTCCTTTTGCTCTCATCTGTGTATTGCCCTGTGACAAGGAATTGCTCTAATGTATGTTATTTATTCATATTTATTTATTATACCATTATTTATTAATATTTTATATTTAATGATGATGTATGGACACAATTGTATTTTTGCTGTTATGTATCTATGTTCTCCATTTTTTAGCCATAGGAAGCCCAAAAGAGACAGAGAATGCTCTCCCCATTCAAGTAGACTATGATGCTTATGACTCCCAGGTCTTTCGTTTGCCAGGACCATCCAGAGCACAGCGTAACCCAGTTTTCAGGTGACACAGAGGGAACAGGCCAAAGACATTGTATGTTGGGTAGTGGATTTACATCTACTTGTTAGGATCAGGCTTCCTCTTTTTACTGCTACGGTAGTTCCACAATTTCCTACATGATGCTATACATCTATGTAGTTGCCTGTAATTTGTGCAAGGTTTAAATATTGAATATAATTAACATCTTTAGAAGTGTAAGAGCACTTGAATATATTGCAGTATGTAAAAAAGTCAAACTCACATGCTGGTTTTTGGCAGTATATCAAAGGGAAACTATAGTGTAAATTCATACTTACCAAATTGGTCTATCTAGATCAGTAATCATCTGACGATCCACACCCCATGATCATTGGATGAATACATCACCGCTTCTCTCACTTCAAGGTCTATGCAAAGTGACCTTGGTCCCTCACATAGACATGGCCCCTCTCAAGTTTTGCCAAAACTAACAGACTGCGCATGCACAGATTGATCTGAGCCTTCATGTAGTGCTGCTATATTGGTCAGGTAAGTGAATTTACTCCAACAAAAAAACAACCTCCGCAGCGCTCTCAGTGTAGAAAATTGTCCTGGTAAATAATAAATGCGTTTAGATATTGCTGCTCTCTCCCGGGAGTCCACCTCACCTCCCACTGGCAAATCTTCTGAACAAACTCTATATGAGAGCGCAATTGAGTTTGTTCAGAAGTATGTATTTACACTATAGTTCTCTTTTAAATGTTGTGTGAACGCACCACGGAAAATACAGGCATTGATCCAAGTGTTACATGGAACATTTATAGCTCAAAAGATGCACATTCCTGTCCAAGTTATACTTTCCCCTTTTTGGCAACACTTGTGTTTTCTCTGATGTTACTGTCAAAAATGTTTATAAAAGTATTGAAAATGTAAGTGGAAGTTTTTTTTATTGGTGTTGTGTGGTAAATCTTGTAAGACTAGACTATATTTTTTCAGGCCAGTGCGAGAGACTCAGACTCGGAAAAGTTCCTGTTCCTATGATACATCTTGCAGCCCATCTCAAGTGACACGGACATTTACAGCAGAAGAAGGGCGTAGCCAGAATTCAGATGAGAGCTCTCTTGGAAAAATTTCTAATATCCTACTTATCCCTAGACCACTTCTTAATCAGTATGAAGCCAGCAGCTCTTTAGGATATACCAGTACCAAGGGTAAGTAGGCAACATTGGGTCCTACTCGGTAAAATATAGCAGCACAGACAGTGAGAAGTTTGGCACTACTGATTAAATCTGTGGTTTTATAACTTAAACTAATTTTGTCTTTAGATTTCTTGGAGAGGATGATGGTATCCCAACAACGAGACTCAAGTGCTCCTGGCAGATTCCATGTTGGTAGTGCTGAGTCCATGTTGCACATACGCCCTGGAGGCTATCATCCTCAGAGAGCTCTCATCAACCCATTCGCCCCTTCCCGCATGCCAATGAAACTTACATCGAATCGCAGGAGGTGGATGCACACCTTCCCAGTAGGTAAGTCATAATTGTCTTTTAGAATATGTCCACCTTATTCATTTAGTTATTTTTATCCATTTTGCATACAGCATTTCTCAGTTTATAACTTTGCTTTACCATTGTCTCATAGGTCCATCTGGAGAAGCCATACAAATACACCACCAGACCCGACAGAACATGGCTGAGCTGCAGGGCAGTGGCATGCGTGAGACAGCTCATACCTCTGCAGAATTATTGGAACTAGCTTATCATGAAGCCACTGGCAGGTAAATAACCGTGGACATGATTTATGTAAATTTAGTTTTTTTTTCCATCCTCTGCTGAAATTCCTCATATCTGCAATAAAACATCAATTTCTAGTCTTGTTTGTTTATAAAAACAGACAGTTCTTCATAATTTTTTGCTTTGTCCTTTAAATGCCTCTTTACACAAGACCATCTAATTCTGTGCATTTCAAAGTAGGTTGGTGGTATTTTCTTGTATTTGATTTCTGCAGACATGGTGGAGTTCGCACCACTGGGGACACTAGTTCTTGTGGAAGCATGGAGGAATTCTTGAGTAACACAGCCACCAATGGGCATAAGATCCACAACACAGGTGACATCAAAATTTTTACAGGTTATACTAGCAATGGCTTAAGATTATCAATGCTAGTTCTTAAGGCTAAGGAAATGGCAAGTTTTGCATATATAACCTTTTTCCTTTCTCTCTTGCTGTAGGGTCTAATCAGACAAAAAGAGAGTCCCCTGATGACAGCGTGCCATGTCCAGAACCCAGTGAGTGGGATGGACTTAGAATTGGAGGCTTTGTTGATAAAAATGCATGGGCTTGACGACATAACTTTTTTTATTTGGGCTAAGAAATATCATAGGTTCCTTAATAGAAACAAGTTTTGCATGATTTACTTGCTAATCTAGCATAAACATGTTATTACTTGGGACCTTATTTAAATGAAAAACTTCATTTAAATAGATGTTAAATAGATGCAGATGTTAATTATGGTTAGGCAATAATTACATGTTAAGGATGTATATGCACTAGACTGATTATGGATAATGTCACTGATTCTAGGGTGTCTGACTTACCTTACCTGTCATAATGTTCTTTTGTGGGCACCCTTTCTGCTTCCTAAATTTCCCCTTAAAGCAGAACTAAAGCCTAAAAAATGCTTTCAGATAGAAACCATATGAACCTTGTAGAACCTTATGCAAAAAAACTATAGAACATACCCAAATGTACAGTAGCCCTATGAGACGAAAGGATAAATGCCTGGGAAGTTGTCAGCTGGGTTGCTCCATGTTTGGCTGTAGTGTAGACACTGCCCATGCTCGGTGTGCTTTGTCCCCTCTAGGTGTGCCCTGATTATGGACTTGCACAAAATAACCTGACTATAAACTCATGATAAAGCTATCAGTTAAATCTGACATTGAAGTCAAGTTAATTAAGATTAAATACATACTGAATTCTCTTCAAATCAAACAGAAGAAACTATTCCTGCATTTAAGGGTTGCCTCCTGTGTATTTAAATGCAAACACTTTGAATATGCTCAGTACAACTGAGCTGATTATTAAAATTCTTGGGTGCATATTACAAACTGCACTAGATTCTCTGCAGCCCTGCAATGCACAGCTGAACTAATTTGTTATCAGATAGCTTTGCAGTATGGATATTTTAGCGATATTGGCATTAAAGGGATAGAATTGCCTAAACATCCCTTTCAGTTACATTATACCATTATCTTTAAAAGTGAGATACTTATGAAATACACCTTATCCTGGGCTGCATAGCTTCCAGTGCAATCTTGCACCTTTTTTTTTTTTGTAGTGGAATAATAGTGGAATTACTCACCTATTAGATCTAAATAACTTTCATTTCACCACTTTGAAAGAAAATTCCTAAGAAATAAGCTAACCATATCATCCCTTTAACCAGTTGCGGCTGAGTATTGAATTAGAGCTATGTAACTGCGTTTACGTTGCCCTGCAGGATGCATTTGAAAATTATATCTTAAAGTAATGGTTTGCAAATTAAAAAAGCTTATTCATGAAAGTGTGAATTCCCAGGTGTAGCAAGTTTATGTCCTTTGTGTTGCTATGCTTGTTGAATTTGGAGCAATAAGCCTTGCTAAATTTGCTGCTTTGACGCAACTTATTTTGTAAATAGTTAAAAATCGCCAGCATGCATATGTAAAGTGATGTAAAAAGGTGAGCAAGTTTGTGACCATCATAAAATGTCAAATTGTATGCAAATTCCCAACATCATAGTTTGCTGAATATGCAAAGTTGTGGATGTGGTGAATAGACGCAAATTCCTACATTTACATGACTGTCCACCTTTGACTAACTATCTAAGTATGGAGATGGAGCTGCAGATAACAGTGTTTTATGAAGATAAATAAATTACTAATTCTTCAATATAACTTGTTTTGTTTTATAGGTTTTTCACTGATAAAAGGATGGTCTAGTAAAACCATGCCTTTAAAACTATGTAGAAAATATACATAATGCAGGGCTGATGGGACATTAGCTGATTGTATAGTTGAACTGAAAACCAATTGCAGTCTATAGTGTAGTTTCAGAGCACACTGGTAACAAGCTTTGCTGTGTGGGTTAGGAGTATAATTCATTTCTGCTAAATACATGATATTAAACTACAGCTTTTTTTATGCACAGTGCAGTGATCTGGACTAAAAGTTCGATTTATTTACCAGTTGTAACAATATTTTTAAGTCAAACTGTTTTTTAACCAGTCCCTTAGAAGTACAGAATGAGCATGTGCAGGTCCCGCTGGCCAAGGAAGGAGGGAATGAAGATGTCTACCTCCAGTGGCAACTTTACGCTAGTGCACTTATGAGCTGTTGTAATAAGCCCTATAGATAAAGCACATAATTTTTCTGATGCTTTAGTTGCCCTTTATTTTGTGGCTGTGTTTCTGACCATCCATTTATTCATGCTTTTATTCATCTTATCAACGGACTATATTTATTTTCCCAGAGAATATGACCATTTATAATTACGGCATGTTACCCTTGTTATTTTAATATGTGTGGGCAGAGCTTTCCACTGACTAAATTTCTTGGGACTCCCTTTCTGACCTTCCATTTGTTCATATTTTTAATAAACTTAGCTGACTATTTTCCCTCTGAATAATTTATTTATAATTGTGAAATGTTATCCTTGATATTATAATTTGTGATGTTAATCAAAATCAGAATATATCCCAATGCATGCTGGGACAAGGATGCTTATGCATGCTACCGTTAACTTGCTCTCTCTTTTCTCTCCTTTTTCTCCCTCTTTCTCACCCAATGCCTTTTTCATTTCCTTGCTTTTTTTCATATTTAACGTATTCCCCCTCTTATCTCACATTGTCAATACTTGTGCATCTGTATTTTCTTTCATTTCCTACTTGTTTCCTCTGTACCTCCCTTATGCCTGTCAAATCATTTTTGTCTTGTATATGATTTATTCAATCGACGGGGGGGCCACTTGTTTTGTTGTACTCTGAATATCTGTTTTCTTTGTAATTATTTCATACAAACCTTTTGTTTGTTTGTGTTTTCTCCTCTATTGTCATATGGATTCTTTCCACTCTGCCCATTCATCATCTTACCTACCTTATCTACCTTTTGTTCACTTATGACTCCCTCCTTTCTTCACTACCCCATTCTCACCAACAAACACCCTGGTATGGATTTTGCTTCCTTTACTATTCTACATGGTCTTTGGGCAGTTTTGATGCTGTCTGCTCCCCCTATAGTGCCTGGTTTCTGCTGCACAGTTGGGGTGGACTGGAAATCCCTTACTACCCCCGCCTGTTTGCCGCTCACCACAGACTACTTCCCAGACAGACAGAGTTTGCAGAATGATTACACAGAGGGCTGCTATGACCTGGTGCCAGAAACTGACCTGGACAGGTGAGACATTTGGAGGGCAGTGTGTGAAAAGTATCAAAGTATGGAAATGTATACTACCTCTAAATATAGTGGTTTTCTTTTATTAGATTGTAGAAATGTTTCATCGTTTTTCTTTTTGAAGTGTTCAATAAATTACAGATGCGAGAGTACTAAAAGAAACCACAAATATTAGTTAACTGTTGTTGCTTCCCTTAACACAGTTTTGGTTTTTGTGGGTACTTAAATGTACAGTTACATGAAAGAATGTAGATGCTCCAAAGAACTTAATGTTTAATTAGTACTTACAGAAATTCTAAATGGTATCTAGAAAGTATGGTATATAACCTTAAAACTGGGCCTTCTGGGACACTTCATAAATATGTTTTATCTAAAGCAGGGGTCTCAAACTCGTGGCCCGTGGGTCAACTGCGGCCCTCTGGATGCTAGTTTGCGGCCCCTGGTCCTGCGCTCCACCAGGCATTTTTTTTCACCTGTGGAGTTCTGGATCTGACACAAAGGGAGTCTTATCTGACTTCCACTGTGCAAAGAGGAGGGATCCTGTGACCCCGATCGGTCACAGGAGCCAATAGGAACCTGGGAGCGCATGTGATCAGAGCTTCCGGGTTCCTTCTCCTCTAATGTGCTACCGACAGTAGGAGCAACAGCACGCGCTGCTGAACTCTGCCAGGTGGGTAAGTGAGACTCCCCCACCAACCCCCCTGACCCCTCCACAGCTACCCCTGACCCCCCAACCCCACGGGCACCAATGTAAGAGATTAAAATTATCCCCAATGGCCCCACACCTCCCACAATACTCCCACACACCCCAGTGACCCCAAAATACCCCCCAGTGGTCCCACAATACCCCCCAGAGTCACCAGCCATAAAATTTATCCCCAATTAAAATTAAAAAAAAAAATAAATTGCAGATGTGCCAGTAGCCCATAAAGCCGCACATTGCCCCGCAGAGCCACACATTGCCCCGATGATCCACGTATTTCGCCGCAAAGGTGCTAATTTCCCCAGCAGATGCAAATCACCCAGCAGAGCTGCATATTGCTCCACAAAGCTGTTGATTTCCCCGCAGGGCCATGTAATGTTTTTAATCTGTTGTTTTCTTGTGGAAAACCTTATGCGGCCCTGCCTCACCCAGACTCTACCTCCAGCGGCACCCGGGTAAATTGAGTTTGAGACCCCTGATCTAAAGCTATAAACAATGGGAATAGGTGGGTTTGTTTGACCAACATATAAAACATGGCTGCTAGCAGTAAAGAGAACAGACAAATCAATAAAATTCATTAATTCTGCTTTAAAAATAACATTTTTACAAGTGCATATGAGTGTCTACTATGTCAATCCATATGGGAGTTTTTTTTTTCTTTGCTGTTACAGATCCTTTTAATAGATCTCATACTTTAATGGAAGTGCTAGTTGTCTTCTTACCTTCCTGTTAGATATTATAGGCTAATTTCCTGTTGTCAGTGTGTTTAATTCTTTGGCCAGTCTGGTCTGGTAGACATTTAGAGAAATATTATTAAAAGTGGAAAAGATGTTTGACCATGTTATGCCAGTATTGCCTATTTGAAAAAGCTATTTTCGCCAGATAAAGTCACATTTTGATGGATTTTTTTAAGTCAAAAAATTGTTTTTGATCCTCTATAAATCAAAGAAATATTCTCTTTAGTATGATACAGATCAACTAGTATGACATCATGCAATTAGTTGGCAAATTTTTTCTTTTATAGCAAAGCCTTTTTTAGATGCTCCATTGATTTAGTTTGTTGTAGATAGGATACCTCCTGACTATTTTATTTTTTTTGGTTCACTCATACAGGCGGGATGAAGAAGGGGGACAAATGACTGCCCAACAAGTTTTTGAAGAGTTTATCTGTCAGCGCCTTATGCAGGGATATCAAATTATTGTTCAGCCTAAACACCCCAAATCCAGCTCCTCCATTCCTCCTCCACTCAGTAGTAGTCCCCTTTATAGAAGAGGTAATAATTTCTTTTAGTCTCTTTATTTAAAAGTAAGTCTTTGGTCCAATCTCAATACTGTGTCTATATTTTATTAGGGTTAGTATCAAGGAACAGAACTGAAGAGGAAAACCAGTACTGGTTGAGCATGGGTCGAACCTTCCATAAAGTGACATGCAAAGACAAGATAATAACAGTCACCAGATATCTACCCAAGTAAGAAAAACACCACTATAACATTGCTGGGATTCATATGGTTGCACACTCTAATGGGCTTTAAGCTGAAAAACACAAATTTCCATTTTAATGTTACCAGGTACCCATGCAAATCAACTCAGATCAGTTATACATACAGCTTGTGCCCCTCTCACTCTGCGTGTGACTTTGTATCTAGCTGGGTGGAATTCTTCCATGAGCGTCTGGAGGATTACAAATGGAACTATCTAGATCAGTACATATGTTCTGCTGGCTCTGAAGACTTCAGGTACAGTTATCCCTTTTTACACTGAAAACTTTGAGTATTGATCTATAGATTTGTTGAGAGAAATTTCTTGTAATTTTTATTAAGTAGTCAAACATAATTTTTATACAGTAAATTTCAACTAATGAATAGAAGTTGCTTGAAGGTATGTCAAAAATGGCTAAGGAATATATATTTAAATTGACATGGATATGCAATATATGCTGGTTTTCTAGAAAAATATATACTTGTATATATTTTAATAAAATATCTTTTAGGTTACTGTTAGTTATAGAGCTGTAGTAGGCCTTCCATAAATTACAAATTAACAAGAGCAGTGCAGTACAGCTAGAAATGATAATGGAAAAGAGGGGAGGAGCTGTTGCAGGTTCTTCTAGTGTCCAGCCTCCTAATTATGTGGGGTCATAAATTTTATTACAGGAAATAAATACCCTCCCCTGTTTTGCCTTCAGAATTATGTAGTGTGTGGTATCTTCTTACTTGTTCCAGTGAAAAGCATTTAAATGCATCTATGTGTAAGATACTGTATGAATATAGATTTTGTTTTTGAATCGTGTCTCCTTTGTTCCATAGTCTTATTGAATCACTAAAGTTCTGGCGCACACGCTTCCTTCTTCTTCCTTCCTGTGTGGGTCCTACAAAACGCATCACAGAAGGAGAACAGCATTGTGATCTGTATGGTGACCATCCTCGTTCTGAGCAAGAAGAAGCACCTTTGTTAGATGGATTTCTTCGTTTTTTGGAGGGATTGAATCGCATTCGTCGACGCCATCGTTCGGATCGTATGATCCGGGTACTAGCCTAGCCTGTCTTTGAGTGGTTTGATATTTGTTCTTTTGCTTGCCAATTAATCTATTAACTCTATAGAAGAATTGATTATTCCTATTTTGTTCTTCAGATGATGGTTAGAGAGATTTGGGGGTTGGATTTTATTTTAAAATATGATGAATAATATGGCTTAATTCCTAATTAAAGGGTAAAAATGAGTTTGCTTTTTACTGCTTAACATACCCAGGCACTGATGCTGAAGTATTCTTCCTGGCAAAGGTGATCCCAGCCCTACTGCTGTCAAAGACAAAGTGGACAGCTGTATTCCAATGTAGTTAATTTATAATGCAAATAGCTAGCTGGTATGCTTCAATATATTGCTCTGTGTCATTAAATCGGTTACACTGCACCTACCACTGTATTGCAAGTAGTTAGATACCAGTAGACAACTCGCACTTTAAAGTGCCCTTACAGTCCCCAATAACTCATTCACTCAAATACTAATACTATGTTTCTCCTGAAAATTAGACCGGGTATTCTATTTTTGCTCCTAAAAAGGTCTTATTTTCAGGGAAACACTGTACCAATATGATATATTTCTCGTACTTTACTGCAGTTAGGTCTTATTTTTATTGGAGGCCTTATATTTCTAAGCTTGGAAAAAATTGCACTAGGTCTTATTTTCAGAGAAACAGGGTATTATTCCTTTAGGACAGTGCAGAGTTACACTGTAAAGTGCAAAGCATCAGTTCTTCAGTTATACTACAGTGTACCCATTGAAGAGTAAAATGTTATTGATGTCATTACCCTCCAGGGTGTGCAGACATATTAGAAAGCTTTCTTTTTAACAACTGTTGTTATTTAGGTAAATTTCATGCACCCCTGAGTATTACAGACAGTAAATCATTAATTACTACAGCAAAAATGATTTGGGTAAAAACAAAACTGAAATGATTTGTTGGAAATTGGTAGCCAGAAAGTAGATCAAATAGTACAGAGGGATCGGGTAGTAGCACGAAGAGGCACTGAAAGAACTATCGCTTCATTTTTACATGTTTAAACTTTGAAAGGAAGTTTAAAATGATGTTGTAATTTAGTTGTGGTCTGTGAAGTATGATTAATAAGTAAGTGAGATATTTGAAGTGAAGTGATAAAGAAAGTTAGTGCCTCGTTGTTGGAAGGGTGAATTCACCTGTAGAATTGTAGAGTCACATTGCCAAAATACACGCAAATTCACTTCTCATTACTAAGTGGAGAATACACTTGTCAAACAGGTGGACAGCAGTGATCACTGTCGCGTATGTAGTGTGGCGTAGTCAAGCGGATTGAAGTAGAATGAGAAGTCATGGGGAGTGAGACAAATTCAACAAGTGAAGAGCAGTGAAGTCAGTCTCGCACTGTCCAACTAACTGTATTCTGTGAATATTTATTTTTGTCATGTTGTCACTTAGTTGCAGTTATCATTGTCACTTTTGAATGTATAGTTGCTTTACACAACATGCCATGCCACCAACCCCAATTCACCACTTTTAAATGGCTAAGTCAAACAAGTAAATTTGGAGCAGTACACCTAGTCGCGTTTGCATCTTCGACATATTCCGCATAGTCAGCGGTAGAAGTACCTGTGTACATGCACTCAAAGAGCTCCGTAAGTTTGCAACTATAGTAGACGCTTGAATTTGGCACATACTTGCTGCTTTTGAGGGTTTATTCATGGGGAAGTGGCAAATTCATAGCTCTATGTGATTATTTGAACTTTTGAAAATGAGGCCCTAAATGATTAGGACATTTTAAGATTTTAATAAATCTATAAATGCAAGAAATCTATGGCAAAATATGGGCGTTACAAATAATATGTACTAAGAAAATGTGTGTAACTGTCATCTTGGGTTAGATAACAGATACTGGGAACCTAGAAATATGTCTATGTATTTGTAAACTGAGAAATTTGAGCTACAATTTGACTATTTACCCATACTATATGTACGTATAGGGTTAGCAGGCCAAGTGATTAGGTGCCAAGGCTGTGGTTTGGTTTATCTTTGATGACCAGTGGTAGCAGGTGCTATTTTGCCAGAAGCGCTGGTGTAAAGTACCAGCTGGTGTAAATGCTGGTATAAAGCATTTATGCAGGAAAAAGAGGATATTGAGGACAGCAAGGAGGAAGGGACTGTGTATTATAAATGGACTTTGGTGGAGGGGAAAACCCATAAAATTTAAATGATTTAGATGTTTAGAAAGAAAAGTGAGTTTAAAAGGGCACTAATCCCTTGAAATAATATGTGTAAAATACATTTTTATGCTGTTATTCATGTTTGCTTGTGACATAGTTTATAAAAATGGTATACATTTTAGAAAACAATATTATTCATCCATTTCATTGTTTATCATCTGTGCAGATGAGTTATTGAACCCTTCAGGGTCAAAGGGGTCGGACTAATTGCTATAAAATTAATTTTTTCTATGGAAGGTCACAGTAAGAATGTATAATTATGAACGCACATTATTTTGCATCATAAATGAGCTTACACTTATCAAAGTTAACTTGCTCCCATATATATTAATTTATGTTGTAGACTGGATTTGTGAGAATTTAAAACTTGTAATAGTAATAATAATAAGAATTAATGCAACCGAGGTCTTGACATGCCTATTAAAGATACTGATACTGTACATCATGAACTGTTGCTAATTGGGTTCAAGCCCGAATGCTAGAAGGATAGCATTGTCACATAGATTCATAGGACATGGAAAGTAGAAATATTTTTATTAAAATAAACAAGCAGCACATTTGTTTCTCTGTGTAGAAAGGAGCAGGCATGAAGGGATTGCAGCTGCCTGCCCACCCACCAGAACCTGCAGGGCCTCCTATAGGGAAGAAAGGAACTTCAGCACTTTCTGCATTGCTAGAGATGGAAGCAAATCAGAAGTAAGTCTCTGACTCTTTCTGTCAGAACAAAATTTAAAGGGAAACTGTATTTTAAAGAGTCTGAAAAGGGAAGGTGCTGATATAACTACACACCTATATATAAAACTCCTTTATACTAAGCCAATTGCTGACACAAATACTGTAGTTAAGTAAACTTTTAGGGAAGAAGTAATACTTTCCGTTTGTTTCCCTTAATTAGTTTTCCTGAAAGCTGACATTTTCCTCTCCCTCTCCTTTCTGTTCTGCATGAGAAGAAAAAGCTGCCCGACTGCTATTGGTTAAGCAGTGTGCTGACCTTTTGGTCACATAAATTAAGCTTGGAATGCAGGAGATTACAGAGGGATAGCTAACTTGTGCTCAGGCGTTAAGTAGTAAGTAGGGTAAAAATGTCTGGGGGAGGGTACTTTTTCATGGAAAACTGGGCAGTACACATCACACACACAGTTCCTGGTGCGGGAGTTTTAGTTCTGCCTAATAAATCATTCTGCGTCACATGAAACATCTATTAGAGAGAAACTCTTTTCACTAAGGTATAATACTGCATATGCAAAGATGTAACCTGACTGTAGTTGCCCTTTAATCGTACACCGAGAGAATGAGAGAAAAGTCGTATTTAAAAAATAAAAAGGAGCTAGTAGTGACTATCTAGAACCCCCCCTTTCAAATTGGAAAGCAAATTAGATTACATATCAGATACCAGGGTCCTTCTTTTCCTGGCAGCTAAGGGATCCACCCCCTCTGCTTTGGAGCATCCCCTCTGCCTTCTGACTCAGCTGCTTTGATATCTTCAGATTAACATACTAGCCACAAAAAGGGATGATAATACTGCATTTTTGTCAGGGTTAAAATTACAATGTTACAAAACATTAGCATTAGTGATGCCTTATTTTATCAATTTTGTTCTGGTTTGAAAATCCATATTCTGGCACTATACATCAGTGAATTATTGTATTCAGTGATTGGATACTGTTTTATTAACTTTATCCAACCCTAGCCACACGTACAAGGTCTTATGCATGTTTTTGTGGACGTGGGGCAGTTGTAAATGAAAGACCTATAATCATAAAATTCATGAAACTGCAATGTAGTATACATATTCTAGTACTGGTGATAGTGTACATGTGTCTGTCTGTCTGTCTGTCTTTATTTAGACATTGAAACTGATGTAGCATTGGTAAACTATCCACTGATCTTCAACTTGTGGCTCTAAAGCTGTTGCTGAACTATGATAACATATATACCAACAATGATACGATACTGAGAAGTGTTTTTCAGCAACAATGTGAGAGGCTGATGTTTACTGCTGTAAACCCTCTCACATTTAGAACATCAGTGCACAGAAAAATAAGTAATTGCATATCTATCACTTGCAGAAAAAATGTATCTCATGCATAAATGCATTTGTATTTAAGGAGCCTGGGAGAGCAGCAGTCCCTTATACATGCAGGAAAAGTTCCATCTCAGGTTACGGTCAGTGCTGCAACTCCTAATTCAGTGGACAGTCCACGTAAGGTAGGCTTTTAAATAATTGAGTCTTTATTATTTTTTTATTTTTTTTTACCTGCTTGTGAATGTTGTGGTTACCTCTTAGCCACTGCTTGGTAGTTCCTGGGTATTCTGCTATCCTAAGAAATCTATATCTTTTGTGATTCTATGGTAATCTCTACAGTCTATCTTCTCCCCTCTTTACAATCCTGTCTGCGCTATTGCTTCCCCCTCAGGATGGCACCTTCTTTATGGAGTTTGTTCGCAGTCCACGCACAGCGCCCTCTTTCACTCCTCAGGTCAGTTTCAGCTGATCCCAGTTGTATGCATGACCAATGTCTTAGGATGGGTAATGGTTTGTGTTTTTAAGCACTATGGGTCTATTTACTTTGCATATATCCATTTGCATTATAGCTATTGGTTGGTGGGAGTATAGTAACATTGTAAATATGGAATGTACTTGCTTATGGAACACAAGAAAAGAAAGTTTAGTAGAATTGCTTCTTACTTGTCCTTTAACACCAGAAAAAAAATTCTACTTGGTTTGGAATTGCAGTTATTCCCACCCCTGTTATCTTTAAAGTTAAATTCATGATTTGTAGTTCCTTATGCTTGTTTTACCATGTCATGTATTTTTAGGTACTGCATGTTACTTTCGTCCTGTTCAAAGGCAGTGAATCTTAATTTTGAATACACTTGCTGAAGTCTTCTGTAAATGCTGTTGGGTGTTTTACCTCTGCAGATCTCCATTGACCAGGGAACTTCCACCTTGGCTGACGGAAGCATTGTTCTTCCTAACACTGTTCCTTCTGAAAAAATACAAAGTCAGGGACTGAACACTGGGGAGCAGCCACCGACCTCAACTGAATGCAGGTGCATAAAGACAATTAATTCTTTTTTTTCCCTGTGGGTAATGAGACAAATGGCATATGACAAATAAAACTCGCTGCAACTTTATTAAGAGAGTAGTAGTTTTGCCACAGCTTTCCTGATATCTGAGCTGAATAACTCCAACTTGGCTATTTGTTTTGATGGTTGTGCTATTTTGTTTCTTTCTAGTGCACAGCAGATAACTGTGGGAGCAAGTTCATTAAGTTCCAATGCCAGCATGAGTGAAATTCTGGAGGCCATGAAACACCCAACGTATGTAACACAAGAGCTAATAAGATAGCCATTTAACAGCAGTACTGTGTTGTGGCTTTAGATTAGTAGTGGTGAACATATTAGAGAATCTTTTTGCTAGGATATTACTATAAAACCGAAAAGGAGGGCAGCATTACATACCAGACCAATAAAAATGTACAGAAGTCTGTAGAGTATCCATGTGACAGTCTTTTACAGACCTGGAATCTGTTATTTCTTTGCATTCTAGTACTGGTATCCCGCTTCTGTCAGAACAGAAAGGCCTTCCACCATGCTGCTTTATTAGTGCTGAAGTTGTGCTTTGGCTAATCAACAATATTAGCTGGGTGCAAACCCAGGTGTTGGCGATGGATATTATGCAGGTAAGCAACATCTTTGCTCTTTCTTTTACATCTGCAAAGTTCTTTAATTATTTTAATCTTTGTTCCATCTCACAACTTACCCTTTCTGTACTGCAGAAATTGCTTGATGAGCAATATATTGTACATATCACGGGAGAGAAATTGCGGACCTTTATCTATGGCTTTTATTTATACAGGATCATATCTGAGAAGGAGATTGACAGAGGTGAGATATTGTTTGTACTGGGGAAGTTTTTCTGTAGTATAATAGCAGAATATTTTATTACTGAAGAATGTTCTTAATGTGCATTTTGTATATACATAAATATATGTACAGTATGTATGTATATTTAGCTATAATTCACTGTTAAGCTATACAGCTTTGAACAGTTTAGCAAAAGAACTATAATACAGATATAGATAGGGTGCTCAATATAGTGCAAGTAAAGTAAATTGTAAAGTGCACTGGAAGGAAAACTAGATTGCAAAGGGTTCAGGAGATGGTGGGCAATGCAGATTGCTATTAAGGCAGGTACAGAACAGGTGTTCCATAAGTTTAGAGGCTATTGGCAAGAGAGACTGGATGGAAGTTAGAAAGGCATGCATGGTCCATTGTAACTTTTTTGAGGATGGATTTAATGTTGGCCTGTTTTAAATTAAAATAAAAAAAAAAAAGAGGAAAGGGAAGAACTAAACATGTGCACAAGGGCTGTTACAAGGTTAGAAGCGCAGCGTTCAAGTAAAAAGGAAGGCATGGGGGAAAGTGAGCATGTTGTGACAGGAGAGGATGAGAATAATTTAAAAGATTAAGACTGGGTGGCAGAATGAAAAGAACTGGGAAAACTGAAAGGGGATTTTAATAAAACCTGTAATATCAGGTATTTGGCACAACAGTTTAGTCTTGAGGAGAACTATAGTCGGATTACATCTTTACATATGCAGTACCTTAGTGCAGGTGACGGCAAATTTAAATGAGGAGGGGAGCCATTTCGCTCCCTCCTCCAATGGCGACAACTTTTTTGTGAGCTGCAAAGGGGGAGGAGCACACTTCTCCTGACCAATCAGAAGAGGTGCCGGAGGTCATGGGCAGGGCTTCAGAGGTGCGCTCCGAGCTGCACATTGCTGACCGCTTCCTTAGTGAGAAGTGTTTCATCTGAAGCAGGATGATTTATTACACAGCACTTGAAAACTCCCGCACCAGGAAATGTGTGTGATATAACACAAGAAGAAAAAGCTGCCTGACTGCTATTGGTTAAGTAATGTGCTGACCTTTTGACCTCATCAGTCAATGCTTGTTTACATTCTTGGAATGCTGCAGATTACAGAGCAAAGCTAACTTGTGTGCAGGCATTACATTATTACACATTAGGCAAAAATGTCTGGAGGAGGGTACCCTTTCATGGAAAACTGGCTGGTACACATCACACACTCACACAAACATTTCCTGGTGTGGGAGTTTATTACGTGTAATAAATCATCCTAACATAAGATGCTACGTCATGCTACGTACAGACCAGTAATATTTAAGAAAGGAGCAGTATGGTCAAATGGTGAATTAAACCACTGTAGATTTAATATGACACCATAATGGCAGCAGTGACATGTTTCAGGCTTAGAGCCCTTTATGAATCCAATACAGTGTAGGTGCTAGCTTCCCACATATAAAATTATGTTCAAAAAAGGAGAAAAAATATACAAAACAAAATACGAAGAAAAGAAAAGATGCTGCACTCAAATTGTTGTGAGGCACAGAGAATGTAGCCTATGAGCTTGTTAAACAGTCTCACGGGCCATTAATGCATCATACTAAAAATATATTTATTCAATAAACAATAACCATTACCCAAATCAATTTATGATTAGGCCCACATAGATATAGATCAATTTTAATAAAACCTCAGGAGCATCCCCCCATTTAAGTATTGCACAATACCCACACTTAAAACAAAATGGGTACCTCAAGAATACATCTGCCCTGTGCACAGACCAATAATTCAAAATAAAATTGAAAGTGTACTCACCGCTCCAATCCCCAATTGAAGTCTTTAAAAACGGGTGCACTGGTATCTGTAGGACGTCTTTAGGGAAGCAATAGTATATATTTCAATCCAGCACTCCGGAGTAAATGTAAAAACTTTGTACTTTATTGGAACCCCATGGGTAGTAAAATCAATAACTAAAAACAAACATGGCGGTACCTATGCGTTTCGCGCGTGGTGTGCTTAATCATGGTGATTAAGCGCACCACGCGTGAAATGCGTAGGTACCGCCATGTTTGTTTTAGTTATTGATTTTACTACCCATGGGGTTCCAATAAAGTACAAAGTTTTTATATTTACTCCGGAGTGCTGGATTGAAATATATACAATAATTCAAACTAGCTGAAGTATGTATTCAACTCGTTCCATGCACTAATACGGGTTGAGATTCTCACAGCCTCCAACTGAAACTTATAACTATGAATAAAGAATAACCGTTATTTCAAATGTATCAATACACATATTCGATACAGTGTACTCGGGAATTTCAGTCATTCCAGTCTAGCATGGGAACATCATGTTCAACAACCAGATCAACAGGCATGTGTAGATTCATTTCATTAGTATAGAAGTCAAACTCATAACCATTCAGGTTGACTTTGAAGTAGATCAGATGCCATCCCACTCAGATCAGATTGAGAACAGTGAACATAGGGAAATTATGGTTCTACACAACCATACCAGCAACAATTACCCCCACAGCTATGCCTGGATGCACCTCCATTTGCGGATACAGTTCACTCGGTACTGGCAGACTGCCAATCTCATTTCCCTGGACAGTCTAGGTTTGTGCTGCCTCTTACTGCTACCACAGCCAAACTCTTCCACCAAGTACTACATTGCTCCTTCCCCTAGGTGTACTGATATCACTGTTCTGTAATAGGTACGTTAGACCTTAGACTGACATGCGTTTCACCATTTTGGCTTCATTTGGGCTTCCACTCTCACTGTTTAGCACTTCTTCTTAAAACGCTAAATTTAACCTTTAACAGTCCAACGTTCCCAATTTGGGAACATGTAATAAATAATTAATTATGTAATTATTTATTACATGTTCGCAAATGGGGAACATTGGACTGTTAAAGTGACATTCAGTTTATAAATGGACCAGCCTAAGCAATATGATGATCATATAATAAAAACATCCATTCCTATTCTATCACAATAAATACGTGCATAAAAATGTAAATATTAACCAATGATCATCATTTATAAAAGGAAAAAAAAAACTGAATTGGAGGCAGATTAAGTTAATAACTCATCAAACGTCAAAGCACTTTAATAACACAGTACAAAATGTTTTCAAAAACAAGATACCACAATTTTGGTAAAACTGTCTATCGTGACAAAGTATGGGAATCCTTTTTGGGAGTATTATGTTTATGAAAAAGTAAACACTGGTTTGATTTACCTTAGCATGTGTTATACATCTTCTAGGGAGCAATACTTTGAAGGTAATGATTCTTTTTCATAATATATATTGTTAAATTGATTTTAAAATTTAGAAAAACATTTCTAATGTTGCACATTATTCTTAAAATTACTGATTTATAATGTATTACTCACCTTACTGTCCCTTTACTCCAGTGAAAAATGGAAAACTTGGCTCACCCTCAAATTATAATAGCAGAAAATTTCGGGATGTTAATATAAAGTCATGTACAAACTCCAAAATCAGAAAAGTTGGCACGTTGTGTAAA
>WMED01004783.1:0-20267 GCA_019650415.1 Pipa parva
AGTTATGGGTACTGGATAACTGGAGGTGGGACTTTGATCCAGGGAATTATTCTGATTGCCTTATTTGGAGTCAGGAAGGATTTTTTTTCCCTAATATGAGCATCATTGGCTCTTGTCTCATGGGTTTTTTGCCTTCCTCTGGATCAACATTGCAGAAAAATAGGCTGAACTGGATGGACTTGTGTCTTTTTTCAGCCTTAGAAACTGTTACTATGTTTTGATGCCAATGTTAAAATGGACTTTGTAAAATTGTCACAGTAGTGAGTAATTTATATATTATATGATAATAAGCCTTGGAAAGATCATAATGTCCTAGAGCAGTGTTTCCCAAAGTTTGTTTTTTCGTGGCCCGGTTATTTTTGTGCTTATCCTTCGTGACCCGGCACGAAGGATAAGCACAAAAATAACCGGGTCACGAGTGCCGCTCATGAATATTCATGAGCGGTGCCCTGCGCGATGGTAAGGGACTTCACGCACGGCACCGCTCATGAATATTCATGAGCCGGCTTCTTCATGATGCTACACTCATTGTACGCCCTAGTTTTAAGACGTACAATGCATGTAGCATCATGAAGAAGCCGGCTCATGACCCGGCATTTAATTTTGGTGGCCCGGTACCGGGTCGCGACCCGGCATTTGGGAAACACTGTCCTAGAGTAAAATAGGTAGTACTAGTAAATGTAATGTATGTTGGAGCATGTTTAATTCCTCTTGTAGGCACAAGAAAGCTAAGTATGAATGTATGCATGACTGACATCACTATTATATGCATTTACTTAATAATATATTTTGTAATGTTGAGAAAATATATAGTCCGTTCTTTTGAACAAGTTTTAGGCAATAATTTGAATCACAACTTTCCACTATTTTTCTGTCCGTAGGTAAAATTGGCATATCAAGAGTCTGAGATTGTGTCTCTGCTAAAAAAGATCCCATTGGACAGCAATGAAATGAATACTATTCGAGGACGAGCTAAGGATTTAAGAGACGGCACTTTGTGTGATTACAGGCCTGTCCTCCCACTCATGCTCGCCAGTTTTATTTTTGATGTTTTATGCACACCAGGTAAGAATCAGAATCTAAATTCTGAGAAATCCAAAAAAGAGAAGTAAGATTATATTGGATTCTGAATTTTTACAAAAAAAGGTCACATTTGTTATAAATCCATTTTGGTCTTTCAATTTATGTGATCAACTCTAAAAAGGTATATATATGGGAAAAATTTATTAAAATCGGAAATATCGATATCCCGTTATCAAACAATTTTTACCGATATCGGATGGTTCGAATTTGATTGAAACTTTTAATCTGTTTATTTCTATGGAAAATCCATAATATCGATGGGAAATTTGATATAGGCAAAAATTGTTAAATATTGCTAAATTCGATATCGATATATATTTTATTTTATTAAATTTCACCCATACAACGAGTACATAAATTCACAGAATAGGCAAAAGAAGGAAATATGTATTTGTTAAAAAAATGTTCATCTTGTATAATTCCCAAATGAAAGGTGCCTTCCCATAGGGAGAGAATCTATTTTAATGAATAAAATGTAGCTCAATATTGTTTCTTGTATTTTTGTCTGCATTGTATTGAGGAGATGCATTTATTTAATGTGACCTTTAATACAGTATTTCTCTTAGCACCACCAAGTATATACTGTGCGTCCGAATCTCACTTGCCAAGCGATAAAAAAAAAAAGCAGTGTCTTTTCATGTAAATATGATAACAGGCTGCAGGGTTGTATTTGCCCAGTACCAGGCAAGTCAAGAAGTAGATAAGGATTGCTTTGCGGGCAGTGTGGTGGCTCAGTAGTTGGCACTGCTGCCTTGCAGCACTGGGTTCTGGGTTCAATTCCACCCTGGACTTCATCTGCATTGAGTTTGTATGTTCTCACTGCACTTGCATGGGTTTCCTCCAGTTTCCTCCCACAATCCAAAAACTGTGCCTTTCTATGTGTTTGTGACTGAATAGGGAAACTAGATTTCAAGCTCAACGGGGCAGTGAATGGTGAATTTCTTTAAAAAAAGCACTAAAAAAAAAATGAATAAATACGAATATACACTGTGTAGATTATAATTTTACTCTAAATGCATCCTACATTGCTATTTACACTGGAAAAGAATTGCCTTTCAAAAATATTTTTGGTGACTTTTTAAGCTAACATTTCATTTTCCCATAGAACCAAACTTTTACAGGAAATAAATAAGATTACTGCTCTGCAAGGAAGAAATAAGAGGATTTAGTGAACCTCTATGATATCTAATGCACATGTGACTTTTCCACAGATCATTAGACTGCAACAGCAGGTGATCCCCAATTTGACAAATAGCTCCCAGTGTATTCAGGCAGTATTATCAGGAGCATCTGACAGTTTACTCAGTTATAATTACTTTCTGGGAGGATCCGAAATCAACTATACTCCATTTGTTAGTACATTACTTTCTGTGGTTAAAATGGCAGAATCGTCCTAATAATTGGTTATATAGCAGTGGTATTGTGATACATTTTTCACTGTTTTTGGCTAAGTAAGTGGAGTTCATTGTATCTCACCTTTTAACTTACAGGAACTGTGTGGGGAATTTCATATGGTAAAGCCCAGTATTGTTTATAGAGATCACATCAGTATATCCAATGGCTGACCTATTTTATTTTTTTTATCGGTTTTCTTTTACAGTGGTTTCCCCAACAGGTTCCCGCCCTCCTAGTCGTAATCGTAACAATGAGATGCCCGGTGATGAAGAGCTTGGGTTTGAAGCGGCAGTTGCTGCATTAGGTTGGCAGTGAGCTTATTAATACATTGATTTTTATAGCAGTTTCACTGTACACATGAGTTAAAATATGCATGTTTACCTCTACTTTATCATATATGGTAACTTAAAATACCTTGACATGGTAGTGTTCAGTAATGCTGATCAGGGCTGTGGAGTCGGAGTCGGAGTTAGTTTTGGTTGGAGTCGGAGTCAGAGTCGGAGTCGGTAGAAATGTACCCACTCCGACTCCAGCTTTAAAATAAAGTATTAATATTTCATAATTGAATTTTCATATGAATTTTATAAATGTTACTCAAATATATATGTTCTATCAAACTTTGAACAACAGTGATAAGCAGTTCTGTGTGTCACTGTTCTACACTGCCCTTATGTATTCTTTCTTATACTTGGTGAACCTCATGCTGCCCCAACCCAACTACTTACAATGTATGAAATGAAACTGAAAGTGATAATGTGTTGCAAATTCTTAGTAGTAAAGCTACTAAGTAGTATATGATGGTGAGAAACTGAATAAGCACGATGTTAATAGTTTACAACAGTAATTTTATTGTTAGGAATTGGCCATTTATGAAGGAGTCGGAGCCGGAGTCGGAACCTGATAAAATCCAGGAGTCTGAGTTGGAGTCGAAACTGTGGCTTACCGACTCCACAGCCCTGATGCTGATTCCATTATTATTACTCTCATGAGTATTGCCATGGTCAGAATGATAACAGTATTCCACCCATGATTGAATGGACTGACATTAGATTGTTAATAGGTGGAGTTTACTATAAAACTGCTCTGATCAACTTAGCAGCTTTACACATAGACAAGCTGTTTATTTCCATATCTGCTTAGGCATGAAAACAACAGTCAGTGAGGCTGAGCATCCTTTGCTGTGTGAGGGCACCAGAAGAGAAAAGGGGGATTTGGCACTTGCCCTGATGATTACCTACAAAGATGACCAGTCGAAGCTGAAGAAGGTATGCCTACGCTGTGGCGTTCATTAAAATGAACCTGCTTTACTGATTCAAAAAATGTAAGTGAATCCAAAAATAAAGAAAAATGATGTCAGCTTTTCCCCTTTTTTTTGTTTTTCATCTAGATTTTGGACAAGCTGTTGGACCGCGAAAGTCAGACTCACAAACCACAAACCCTGAGCTCCTTCTATTCATCCAGTAAACCTTCTGCAGTGAATCAGAAATCTCCCTCGAAACATGCCTCTCAGTCTAACACGTCGATCATTATATCTGGTACCACAGCTACTCACCAGCAGCAAGGAGTGGCAAATACAGTCCACGGAGGCCTGGGAGAAAACTTTCCCGAGAAGAACACCCAGGGTAAACTTAACAATCAGAATAAAACTGCATTGTTTAAGAGATCATGCAATGATTGTCTATGTATTTTGGATAAGGACTCTAAATCATGATGCTTGTATATTATGCAGACAGTTCCCAGAGGTCATCAGGGGAACACGCAGGGGAAGCACATGTCTATAAGCAGGAAGGAAAGGTTCCAAGTCGCTTGGCTCTGGGAAATCGAGGAGGGTATAATGGGAGATGCTGGGGATCACCAGTACGCCAGAAAAAGAAACATACAGGTAACTATAGTTAGAGGACACAAAGAACTTGTCATACACTATATTTCCTGTATACACCATACTCTGTCATTTGCTAGTTTATGATTTAGGAATTCCCCTGTTGGGAAAATGTCCAGATAAAGATAGTTTAAAGGAAATCAATCCTTATCAAACAACACACTTTAATGTGCTCGTTCTCACCACTGGTATTAATTCTGGTTGTAATAGACTTATATGTAACCATATGTTGAGAAATGCCATTTACAGTATTTAGCATAACAGTAACGATCAGATCAAAGAGATGCCACATTAATAAACCTAATCTTGATAAGTAAAAATGAACTGATGAAAGTTTCCCTTTCATCCACCAAAAACTGTTGTAGGTTTGTGCTGAAGAGCTACATTATAGTTTTACATCTGCACCCACCTTTCTGATTTTAATCCGAATGAGAAAGTTTTAGTTTTTACTGTTACTTGACCTTTAAACCTTGTAAGGTAATAATAAATGTTTGCTGCCCTCTAGTGCCTAGCATTGTGTAGCAAATGCTCCAGTGCAGTCTAAATTTCTCTTTTGATGCTAATACAGGTCCTTGTTAATTTCAGGCATGGCTAGCATAGACAGTAGTGCCCCAGAAACCACATCAGACAGTTCACCAACCCTAAGCCGCCGCCCACTGCGTGGAGGTTGGAGTGCCACCCCTTGGGGAAGGGGGCAAGATAGTGACAGCATCAGCAGTTCCTCTAGTGACTCCTTAGGATCATCATCTTCCAGTGGCAGCAGGAGAGCCAGCGGTGGGGCTCGAGCGAAAACGGTCGATGTGGGCCGGTAAGACAAATCTGTACATTTTCCAGTAAGAGTCGGTGTGAACTTGGTTGTATTTCGAGCCTCAGCAATTTATTTTATTATATTTTGCTTAGGTACAAGGGGCGCCGCCTGGAAAGTCATGCTCCTCATGTTCCTAACCAACCGTCTGAGGCGGCTGCGCACTTCTATTTTGAATTGGCTAAAACCGTCCTTATTAAAGCTGGCGGAAACAGTAGCACTTCCATCTTCACTCATCCCTCATCCAGTGGAGGGCATCAAGGGCCCCACCGAAATCTGCACCTCTGTGCCTTTGAAATAGGCCTTTATGCTTTGGGGCTACACAATTTTGTATCTCCAAACTGGTTGTCCAGGACTTACTCTTCCCATGTTTCCTGGATTACAGGTAAAATAAAAACACTGGGCTCTAGTAATGAAACCTTCTGTGCATTAACAGACTTTGAGGAAAATATTCAATAATTCAAATCAATTCTGCAGGCCTCAGAATAATAAAAGCTTTATCTGCATTTGATATAATCTTATATTTTACTGCTCCCTTGTTGTGCATATGGCTGTCTGGTTGTATCACTGGTAAAACAATTATTTTTGTTTAATTGTTTGTGTATTCTAGGACAAGCCATGGAAATTGGCAGTGCAGCATTGAACATCTTAGTGGAGTGTTGGGATGGACATCTCACTCCCCCGGAGGTAGCATCTCTTGCAGATAGGGCTTCTCGTGCCCGGGATTCCAATATGGTTCGAGCTGCAGCTGAACTAGCTCTCAGCTGCCTGCCTCACGCACATGCTTTGAACCCTAATGAGATTCAGAGAGCTTTGGTACAGTGCAAAGAGCAGGTGAGCATAGACATACTGAAGGGAATAACATGTTTTGTGTGACTGCAAATACTCTTATATTAGCTTGATCTTAATAATCATACTGGTTTTGTTTTGCATACGTGATGATCATAATTAGTTTACAAATGACACAAAGTCTACAGCTTTAAAGAGATACTTTTTTAAATCGAAGATTTTATATGTGCATGAATCAGTGCATGCTGTTTAGCGAAACAGATTACTAAATGGTTGCCCCATTTTTTTTCTCATCCTCATTGGGTTTGATCAAATCAAATTTAAATATGTAATTGAATAATAGTTAATATTTCTCCAGTATTCGTTTATTATAGTTTCAAGGGTATTTTTTTAAAGTAGAAATACATTGCTGGTACTTTTTCTTTCATTTCTGTTAGATTTTTGCAGTAGTTGCCTAAAGCTTCTTTCACTGTGGGGCGGGGGTGGTGTTGTGGGTGAAGTCTGGTCCTCTAAAGCCATGCATATTTCTCATGTGGCCCCATGGGAAATTTAATTGCCTACCCCCATCCTATACCATAGGTCCCACCACAGACAATTTTCTTTTCTACTTATGTTTTTTATTAAATGACCCTCCACTTGAATTAAACTAATATGCTAGTAGCAGTACTGGGTCATGCATTTATTTGACTATGGAATAAATGTATGCATATACAGTGGTACCTCGGTTTTCGAACGACTTGACTTTTGAACAAATCAGTATTCGACCATGAAATTCGATAAAATTTTGTCCTGAAATCCGAACAAACATTTGGAACTCGAACACCCGAGATGAGCCGAATGGCGTTCGTTCGGCCCAGCGCGCCTCGTCAAGTCAATCTGCAATCAGGTTTCTTATGGGATAAATTGTTTTGGTTCTAGACCAAATTGCTTCTCCACCTCACTCGACTGGAACGAATTGTGGTCGAGAACCAGGTACCACTGTATCTTAAATATATAATCTGAAATAACTTTTGTTTCAAGATCAGTATCTATATTGTTATCAGAGCATGTAGTACTTGGCAGAGAGCAGCTTGAATGTGCCTGATGTTCCCTCTAGGATAACCTGATGCTGGAGAAAGCCTGTATGGCTGTAGAAGATGCCGCCAAGGGAGGAGGTGTTTACCCCGAGGTCTTGTTTGAAGTGGCCCATCAGTGGTATTGGTTGTATGAGCAGATGGTTGGTGGAACTCCTGTGCCAAGAGAGGGTGCCACTGGCTGCAGTGCTGGAGGGGCACGTTCTGTGGCAGAAGCTGTTCGTGGACTCGCAGACAGCAGGATAATCCAGGATACATCCACCGTGACAGTGGCGGCAGCAGTGACTGCAGCAACTGTTGTCCCAGTAATATCAGTGGGGTCTACAATTTATCAGCAACACACTGCAATGGCTCATGCACACACGCAGGGCCTGCACCCTTATACCACTCTTCAAACACATATACCATCTGTCTGCAACCCACAATACATTGGTATTCCTCGTCAGCAGATTCCACAGCCCGCTGTATTTCCCGTCCCAGGAACACTATACACACAGGTAAGAGACAGTGTGATAACAGACGTATCAGTCTCTCAGCCATGTTATTATTTAGTACTCCCTGCTGTCACAATGTGAGAGCCTGACATAACCTGCTATGCAGTGATGCCAAACTTAATATGACCATATAATTCTTTCTTTTAACTATTTTATTTTTGTAAAGTGGAAGTCATGTTTATAACATCTGTTTTTTTAATAAGTAGGTGTACCTGATTGTCAGTAGTTCCTGTGATATGACTATGGATTGCCATAAATGCTAAATTAGTATTTTCATGACAGAGTCAACCTGCTGTCAGACACTGAATGCTAACACATTCCCATAGATGGATTCCCAAACCTTTTCTTTTCAATGACTCCTGGAAGCTTATGCCATTTATACGGACTTTACCATTAGAGTGCCGAATGCAGAACCACAGTCTGTGGGTGCCACAGATAGTAAAAAGACTGGTCCCATTTTCAATTTATAATTGACTGTGTGGCCTTGGTCTTCATGGGTGGATTTCAGGGAAATAATATTTTTTGTGAACCAGACAGATTGGCCTTGCTATTTTGCGAAATAATAGAATGGTATTTCTATAGGTATTAACTTAATCTGATTACCTCAATCTCTTTACCTATTCCTATAACAGTTGAAGGTATGACTAGTGATGCCACATACTTAAATTAAGTTCTAAAATATTTTACCTTTGTTTTGTGGCATTACTTAGCAAATGGTAGCTAGGGTCAAAGGCTGACGGGCATGATAAATGCTAGCCAGTCTGTTACTAGCTAATTGAATCCTTTCAGGCAGACAGGAAGGCTTGCCTTGCAACCAGCTGAACTCTATACACTCTGCTTCTACACTCTGAAAATGAAGGCAAATACAGTAACCATCAAATACAGTAACCATCAAAGGAAAAATATTATATATTTCTTCTTTGTTATAGGAAGACATAAACTTACTAATTGAATGTGCAGTTTTATAATTAGAACATTTTTATTTTTAAGAGCCTTTTACAATCATTGTTTTATTACATTAATTTCCATGATTTAAAAATAACATTTCAATTCATAATTTAGTTTATTCTTTTAAAAAGGACCAAAACCTCTGAGTTAGTAGTTGGGGGGAATAGGACTATCTTTGTTCTGGATATATTTTGTTTTTGGTAGTGATTGAATAAGTGAAAATGGCAAAAAAGCAGTCAGAGTCTTGAAACAGGTGTGCAGAGTCATGATTGGATTTTGGAAAACAGACTCACAAAATGAATACATGCACTTCATAAGTTATTGGAAAAGTAGAAAAATGCAACTTTATAAATTATAGCATACGAACTGTCACACATTTAAAGGAGACCTAAAATTAAAAAATAAAAATAGACAGTTAAAATACTTACCGTATACAGAGCCAATTGATTACAGTCACAGCATGAGCTCTGCTGTAATTAGCTGGCTCTTGATGCTTCCCCCAGCGCCTCCTGCAAAAGCGCGCTGGATGATTGAGAAGCCAGCGCAGAGCTCCTTCTTCTCCTTCCCCGGTTTCTACATCATTACGCTCATTGCGGGGAGCATTCTCATTGGCTCCCGCAATGAACGTGATGATGTTTAAGCCCTGTAACACCTGTGGTGTTGCAGGGTGGGAGGAGCTGCGACGCTGTGAGAAGCATCGGGAGAATCATCATAAGCCAGTTAATTATAGCACAGCTCATGCTTTGACTGTAATCAATCGGCTCTGTGTAAGGTAAGTATTTTAGCTGTTTTTTATTTATTTTTTTACTTTAGTTCTCCTATAAAGACACAAATACAGGTGCCAAAAAAAAAAAAATTATACACCTCTGGTGAAAACAATTGTGGAGATCAAAATAATGCCTTGGAAGAACCTCCCAGAATTATTTATTGGTAATCATGTCAAGTCTTACAATTTCTGTGCTATAGAACAGGGATCCAAAACCGCCGGCCCACAGGCCCTTGGTACAGGGCTGCACGGTGGTGATGCATGCACAGGAAGCCCATCACCATCATGTGTCCAGCAACATGTGTTGCCACCACCTGTGCTGGGAGGGGAACTAGTTCCAGATCCTGATCCAGCAAAGGTGGGGGACCCCTACTATAGAATACATAAGCGCTGCCAAATGTAAAAACACATATTAGTTTTCATAGAAAACATATTCCTATAAATAGCACAACTGTCCAAGGAGTTTTACAACCAAGACACGTGGGTTTAAGGAAACACGTTGGATAACAGAGAAAACAAGATGAACTGTATCACAACAAACATGGCTTCCTCTGCTGAGTGCTTTCCCTTTGAGAGTCTGTGTTTTAAAGTCCAGTAGTGCCTGCAATTCCTTTATGTGTCAAGAGGCAACAATGGAAGAGATGAATTTAGTAAGGCAGTGCACAATACCTACATATCCAGCAAATATAACTCACCAAACATAAGCTGACCAATGAAAAATTGTTAACCAACCGAGGGAATAGTAACTGAGACACCCTGACAGATAGTCAAGAGTAAAAGTCATTGTACCAGCTAAAAAGGACATGAATATCCACAATGAAAATGTCTTTTATAGATTTATAAGAGATGCACTCATGAATATGTAGTATTTTTATTTATGGGTCCTGGGTAGGAAAAACCTCAATATACTGTCAAGAGGACATAAATATCTATAATTAACTTGTACTGCATTTTCACAGCAGCAGACCATTTAGATAATTTATAAATACTTGGTTGTTAATTGATCTTACTTTTTGTTTGTGACACTGATTAATTTGTCTTGTTAGTTAGATTAGGTCGAGCTCTCTAATTTTTACCATACCAGTATTGGTAGAGTGAGGGTCTGTCTTTCTCAGTGGTGCTCATTATAATGGTATTATAACAGGGAAAGATGTACAATATATTATTATTCATTTATGTAGCACCAAGATATTCTGTACATATTCAGAGGAACGTGCAAGATAATGCATGATATGCAATCAAAACTTCTACATCTGCATGCTACAATGTAAAGCAATGATAGGAGTGATTATACCAGCAGAGCAGTCTGGTATCCGCATGTATCTCATAGGTCAGCACACTGCTTAACCAATAGCAGTCAGGCAGCTTTTTCTTCTCATGTTGACTGACTTGCAGAACAGAAAGAGGAGGGGGAGCGGGGGGAGGAAAATGTCAGCTCTCAGGAAAAACTAATTAAGGGAAACAAACGGCAAGTATTATTTCTTCCCTAAATGTTTTTTTAAAATATTTGTGTCAGCAATTGGCTTAGTATAAAAGAGTTTTATATGTGTGTGTGCAGTTATATCAGCACTATAGTGCCCCTTTAACTCTTGTGAGTAATCTCTTCCCTCGTACTGCTGAATTTCATAAGCAGAGTTTACATTGTTATTGTCCCTTGTCTGGATTTTGCAGGGTGTCCATCCAGCATTCATTGGTGCCCAGTATCCCTACACTGTCACAACCCCTTCTTTGGCAGCTACAGCGGTGTCCTTTCCAGGTGCGCCAGTCCCTTCAATGACACAGATTGCTGTTCACCCCTACCATGCGGAGACTGGACTGTCACTTTCTTCTAATGTAGCAAGTGAGTAAGCACATCTGAACACAATTCTCATTAGGTATCAGCTTTACATAGGGGCCTGTCATTTTAAGCACCTAGAAACTCTTAAGACTGTGTTTAATAAAAATAAAAAAAAACCACACCATTATTTTCATGATTATTCATACAAATTGCCACCAGGTGTCACTGTTAGATAAAGCAGTGAATAATTTAAAGCTACACTAGTGGGCGAGGAACAGAGAAGGTACATTGTGAGAAGGGTTGAGAATATGTCTTATGCTGCAGGACTATAATGAGAATAGTCCCTCAGACACTGATCTAATACAATACAAGCTTCAACCCTTTTTTGAACTTGCTGAAATCAGTTCCTTTCAACAGTCTATTAACCATTGTGTCCCCTCTGGCTGATATTGTGCCCCTCTGCCCCTATCTAACAGCTGAGGGTTTATTGTGCCAACCATTCATATTACATATGAGACATAAAGGACTGTGTTTTTAATTCAGATGCATTTGCAGACATCCTGATTAATATAACGTGTAGTTTACATGATGGATAGGGAGCAGGGCTGTGTAGTAGTGCAGTCTCCTTGCAGTTTTTGCAATCTGTTTTTAGTAGGGAGTGTTCATACAGGAGCAACATTCCCAGCAATCCAAGGGTCCACGTTGACAACACTAAGCACGCAACCATCATCTCTAGTCACACCTGGCTTCCCGGCAGAGGACGAACAGCATAGTCAGCCTGTAAGCCCACAAGGACTTCACTACCTCCATTCTGCCTATCGAGTAGGTAAGTAACAAAGAACGCACATCAGGCTCACCTGACAGTTATAGTAAATGTGCTTAGTAGCCATCGTTATTCATTGGAAAACCGTTTGTATTAAATGGATTCGCTGTTTAATGGTAACATCACTGTTTGGGTTAAGCTGCCTAATTAACTTTCCTCCTCAGTCCTTATTACAGGGAGCGTAACAGAAAATCATTAGAGTTAAAATCTTAAAGGAATTGATATTGCTGCCAAGTTCAATGACCTGAGGAACATTTAAACTACATCTCATCCATGTCAAATGTCCTCTAAATCTGAGGAGGTCTTAGGGACCTATTTGTTAAAAGTGTGGATTCGACAGGGGTAATCAATTTGCAAAACATTGTGTCTCTTTACTCTGACAGATGTGAATTCGTTGCTTCTTATTCATTAGACTATAGTAGGGCAAAATTTATTAAACTCTGAAAGACCACTCTTGGTCTTTCCAAGTATATCGCGCGAGATCTCACGGTGTTCCCGCGAGATAACCAGGCAAGTTTTTCGATAGTTTTTCGATCTCGATTTTTTGTTAAAAAAGGTTAACCATACTGCTAATGTAAAGTATGGCTACCTTTCCATCAAAAAATTTGAAAACTCAAGATCGAAAAATATAATAACTTGTTTAGGTAATCTCGCAGGAACACTGCAAGATCTTGCGCGATAAACTCTGGATCACCGAGAGCTGTCTTTCCGAGTTTAATAAGTTTCGTCCAAAGTATTTTCATGGAGAAAAAGCAAACAGCATTGAAAACTATTTTATTCATAGTCAAATGTAGCCAGTAGGAGAGTAGCAGACGCTTCTCTTTAAAGGAGAAAATTTGTCTCTAGTACTGTTAATAGACACAATCAGTTATAAGGAAAGACAGTGTTACTGGTTGCGAATTTGACAAGGTGTGCTGTGTTGTATTCGCCAGTTTTACTTGACCAGATCAGAGAGGCAAATTAGGGGGGTTGATGCCACGGCTCCTAGTGTTTGACTACGCTGCACTAAACTGCATCCAATGCCAACTGATTCTTGTTACAAGAATCTGACGCTTAGTGAATAAGGAGTAGAGAATTTGCTGCTATTGGAGCATAGCAAGACAAAGTGACGAGAATTGACTTCAAAAGCCCAGTTCTCACTTTGATGAATAAGCCCCTAATTATTGTGCGCCTGCATGTCACATAAAAGCTTTTTCCATTTCATTGAAATTTTGTGAACCCTAAGATCAATAAGGTATAAACAAAGCGTTAAGTTATTGCAAGGGTTAATAAATGTATCTTTTTGTTTAGTACCAGATCTTATTTGACATGCATGCGTGACACCTACTTCATTGCTTATTGTATCATCACAGCTCTGCATTTTAATTTGCCATAGCTAACTAGTTCTTTTTTTCCTTCCTTCAGGGATGTTGGCGTTAGAAATGTTGGGTAGGAGAACCCACATTGACCATCCTAACAACTTCTCCAGAAGCCCTCCTTACACAGAGGACGTGAAATGGTTACTAGGTTTAGCTTCAAAGCTCGGTAAGAGCCAGGGTCATTTTTGGCCTTTGTCACATCACCTTTTGAACCTTGAAGTGAATGTTACAAGACATCTACGCTTTCTCTTGTCATTGGTCTTAATTAATTTTGCATGCAGCGAACACGCTGAATGCCAAGCTTCTCGGATTGCAAAAAGCACTTTGCTATAATGAGACTAAGTTTATGCATCCTCTGCCGCTGACCTTTCAGTGAATGTTTGTTGCTGAAAGCTGATGACTTGGACATTGGGATGCAATAGTAGAAACTGTGACCTTCATTAGCTTTTTACAGGAAAAAGCCTTCACTGTTAAACATTTTGTTTGTTGGGTAAAAATACCTCAGTATATGGAGGGGTTAAAGTTATTTATCCCTAAAAAGACAAGAGAAATTGTGTGTGTGTGTGTGTGTGTGTGTGTGTGTGTGTGTGTGTGTGGGGGGGGGGGTATAAATGATTTTTTTGCAAGAGTAAACTATTCTACATTGACGTCTGTAGAGCAATGACCCTAATAATATCTATTGAGAGTCCGATATTGTGTAAGCCTTATTTAAAATAGAAGGCATGTACATTGTTTGCTGTGGAAGTGGGAGAGATGGAAAATCGCTTAGCTATGCCCCAGTGACCACCTGTGTACAAAAGCTGCTGGTTTATTAACACACAGCCAACAATTCAGATTCACATATACAACTCACAAATCTGCCATGTTTCACTGCTTCTGAGAAGTAGGTCTTGTAGGAGCGATTTTCATGTCTGCCTCCACTTTCTCTTGAGCACGTTGTATGGGAGTAGTGTGTAAGTAGCAGAGACAATGTAAATAGTTTTTGTATGAAGAAGGTTTGTACCTTCCCTCTGTTTCAGTAGACAGCTTTTTGGCTCCTTGTTACCCCCGAGCGATATGGTTTAGTAAATCTTCAGCACATCCAAGTAGAATAAAAATCCTTTATTTCACCACAGGGGCATAATTTAAAAACAATCCACAATGCCTACGCGTTTCGCGCTGGCGTTGCGCTTAATCATGGCATGATTTCTCTTCCTTGTTACCCCCACCCTAAGATCCTTGCTGGTGAGTGACACAGGAACTCCTATAACTTCTATTGTACCATTGTTTTTAATCCATATCGGGGGGGGGATTTTAAGATTCTCTGCATATTCTGAGTCATTTATACATTTCTTTTTTTTAATAGGTGTCAACTATGTGCATCAGTTCTGTGTCGGGGCGGCCAAGGGCGTGCTGAGTCCATTTGTTCTACAGGAGATCATAATGGAAGCGTTACAGAGACTGAATCCAGCCCACATTCATAACCACCTGCGTACCCCTGCCTTCCATCAGTTGGTACAGCGATGCCAGCAATCTTACTTGCAGGTATAAATAAGCTTGTGGTTGCAGATTGCTTTTGCCTTGTTCTGATATTCACCAGTCTTTGGTTTTATAGGTTTACACTTCTTTACTGTAATCATTTGTACCTGTTGTGGAGTGGGGTTAAGGGTGTTGAAAATGTCATTGTTATATGTATTCTAGCTTAGAGGAATGGAAACAACATATTTTTATAATTGCCCAGAGCAGAGTCTTCAAATTGACTTTGTCTTTTTAAATGAATTAACAATACTGGCTTTGTTTTCTAAGTCCGTCCCTCCATCTACCAGCTGTGTACATTTTGGTAGTCTTGAAATTTGAATCCATGGGGAGGGGCTTGCAGGCAAAGTGATGGTGTTAAAGGGATAGTAATACCCCCAAAAAAAGAGAATGAACATTTGGATTAACATGGCAGTTATTTCTATTCAGTACTAGTCATGTCTTCATTCTCTGCCGTCATCTGTACGGCGTCCCGAGTCTGCAGATCCCCTCTGAGAAGCGCAGCCCTCTCCAGCTGTGCTGACAGTGAAGCCCCGCACCGGCATTTCCTCTGTCACATGGGAGAGAGTGACATCATCAATGCTTCCTCCCATGATGAGGTGCATGCTCTCCCTTGTAACAGAGGAAATGCCAGTGCGTGGCTTCACCGTCAGTGCGGCTAGAGAGGGCTGCGCTTCTCAGAGGGGGTCTGCAGACTCGGGACGCTGTACAGTTGCCAGCAGAGAATGAAGATGAAGTCTAAAACACAGAAATGCTGTACAGCAATTCTTTAAAGATAAGAATTTTTTTTTTTTAAATTGATAATAAAATTCATTTAGTAAAAGTAATAATTAAATGTATTCTTTTAAGTTTTGGCCATACTGTTCCTTTAAACATGGAAACAAATATGCTTTGGTATTGTAACCCATATCAACCAATCAGTGATTAGCTTTGCTCAGTCTGTTGCAGTTGGAGGAATGTAACAAAGCATCTAATTGGTTGTTATTGGTAACAGCACCAGTAAAAGTTTGCAGCTGCATCTGCAAATAGTTTTGTTAAGGTTTTACTGCTTGTAGTAAAAAAAAAACCCCAACAGAATATGGCTCGTTCACTTAAATGACTTACTGTGACCAACCACCTTAGGTCTTTTCAAAAAATGATTTTCTGCAGGGAAATACACCCATAGATGTACTAACTGACAAACTGCTTATTTTTGTCATTGCCTTCAGATTTATCCTAATTATAACAACATGATCTTATTCTTTGTTTTGTAGTACATTCACCACCGAGTCATCCACCTTACACCAGCCGATTATGATGATTTTGTGAATGCTATCCGCAGTGCCAGAAGTGCATTCTGTCTGACGCCTTTAGGAGCAATGCAGTTCAACGACATCCTGCAAAATCTGAAACGCGGCAAGCAAACCAAGGAGCTGTGGCAAAGGGTTTCCTTAGAAATGGCAACATTCTCTCCTTGACATCACAGGAAAACCAGGAGATTGCTTTGAGGATGGAAAATAGGACAGTACACATTCATCCACTTTGGAACTCAACCATACTTATTGTAAACCCTGACTCTTTCAGACACAATTGTGATGGGGCATCATCCACCATTGTCACTCGGTTAGCTGGTATTAAGCATCCACCTGGGGTTACTTTTCTCAAGTCACAAAACAACGTGGTAGACCTTCGAGTGGTTCCTAACCACATGAACTCTGTATAAGACTGACTTTTTTTTTTTTTTTTTTACACTATGTAATTTTATTTTTAGCTTGGACATCACCATTCACCGATATAATAACATCATTCCTGATATTATGAAACACTTGTCAACTTTTTTTTCGCCTGTCCTGAATTTGAATGGTCATCTTGGCAGAGATGTTACTTCAATATAGTAAAGAGTACAGATGGGCACAATTTGGGCCATAGTCTTTTCTTCACTAGGGCTAGTTTGCAGTGTGTACAAACGTCTGTCTTCTGTGTGTCTTCTCTTGTCTTTGCAAAGTATTTATTTTTGCTTTTATTAACATTTAATTTTTTTTTTGTAGGACCGAATTATAAAAAAAAATGGTCTTCACGCTTTTCTTCTATAGATAACACTGAAGCTGGTTTAGGCCCAGTGAGGATCCTAAAAATTGCTTTGGTGTTCCTTGTCGTACAAAACTTATGTAATATGGCCAGAAATTAAATCACTGCCAAAGCAGTGGAACTGATGTGAGATGGCTTAAATGTTATCTTGTTTCTAACAAATATAACTCTCCAGTAGCATCTTGGCCTTCTTACAATTTTAGCAGTTCAGTTTATGGTTTGTGTTTCCTTTGTTTTTCATTTGTTTCCTAATTAAAAGATGATGTATCTTTACACTAATTCAGTGCATTGCCATCTTTAATATACTATACTCTAGCTCATTTATTTAACAACAAGCGATCTAAAAGGTGGGTCTCGAAGTATATTTCATTAAAACAATAACGCCAAGAAATGGAGATGCGTTTCTAATTACTATATATTCAATCTATGCTTCCACAAACTCTAAGTATTTCAAAATATTCATGAGTAACCTAAATTTAAATAGATTTAAATAATAAAAAAAAACACATTACCAGGTATTATATAAATCAGGGGTCTCAAACTCAATTTACCCAGGGGCCGCTGGAGGTAGAGTCTGGGTGAGGCAGAGCCGCATCAGGTTTTCCACAAGAAAACAACAGATTAAAAACAATACACGGCCCTGCGGGGCAATCAGCGGCTTTATGGAACAATATGCAGCTCTGCTGGGTGATTTGCATCTGCTGGGGAAATTAGCACCTTTGTGGGGCAATGTGCGGCTTTATGAGCTACTGGCACATCTGTGATTTTTTTTTATTATAAATGGGGGTAAATTTTATGGCTGGGGGTATTATGGGGTGTGTGGGAGTATTGTGGGGGGTGTGTGGGGCCATTGGGGATTATTTTAATGTTTTGCAGTTGTGGCCATGGGGGTTGGTGGTGGAGTTTTACTTACCCCCGGCAGAGTTCGGCAGCGCGTGCTGTTGCTGCCGCTGCTGGCAGCACATTAGAGGAGAAGGAACCAGGAAGCACTGATCACATGCACTCCCGGGTTCCTATTGGCTCCTGACCGATCGTGTCACAGGAGCCCTCCTCTTTGCTCAGAGGGAGTCAGCTAGGACTCCCTCTGTGTCGGATCCAGCATTCCACCGGCGAACAAAACGCCTGGTGGCGCGTAGGACTGGGGGCTGCAAACTCGCGTCCCGAGGGCCGCAGTTGGCCCGCGGGCTGTGAGTTTGAGACCCCTGATATAAATGATTAATAAATTTTGCCCGAATTGATTAAAAGTTGGAATGATCGCTCTTGTGTTTCAGAGTTTATTGTGCGTGATCTCATGTTGTTCCCGCAAGATTATCGTGCAAGTTTTTCTATAAAAAGGTAGCCATACTACTAATGTAAAGTATAGCTACCTTCCCATAAAAATGTATTTTAAAAATAAAGATTGAAAAACTCGCAAAGTAATCTCATGGGAACCATGCGAGATCTTACGTGATCAACTCGGAAAGACCGAGAGCGGGTCTTTCCCTAAAAGTGTCTTACAAGAATATATCATCTGAAATCTGCATAGTCTATTAACTAGCTAAATGGCATTAGTCTGCATGGTTACCCCAATAATGACAAAGTAGTGCAAGAGTGAACTTTAGAACCTTAAAGGGCCAGTAACACGCACAAAACAAAAGTTTTCATTTAGTTAATCATGGCAGTTGAAATACTGCACTTTATTTCGCTTTACTGAAAGCAACCCCCTTGAATGTGTTTGAGTATTTTATGTGACTGCATTAGTTTCAATAGGAATTTAACAGCTGCAGTCACAGGTAAAACAGCATAAAAATGTGCTGTGTTTCTCTGCTGTTTTTTCCCCAGAGAATTTAAAAAAAAAAAAAAAAAAAAAAAAAAAAAAAAAAAAAAAAGCCTGCGCACAATACACTAGTGTGAACCTAGCCTAAAGGTAAATAGCTGTGCATAAACCTAACTGAGGATTCTGGGACAGTATTGTACGGCAGCAGCTGCTTTAGCTACTACTTCCCTAAAAAGTTTTGGATCTTTATAGAAAACTTATATACTTAAATATATATATGAACAGTTTGCATTGGACTTTCCTTGTTAATGGTATCAAGACAGAGACTTGCTATTACGCAGAACGTTGGTTTGGGTAGTTATGGTTTCCATAATATTAAAGGGATACTAAAGTCTGTAAAAAAACAGGCTTGGAGCAGGTTATCAGCTAATCCTAGCCCCTCCTCCTGATACCTCTGTACAGTCTGTTACTTGTGTGCAGCATTTACACATTGCTAAGCAGCTTGTGACTCTGAGCTGCTTTTCTGCATAGCCCTTCATTAAGGGGGAGGGGGCGGGATTATCTCTTCTACAAGTGCTTATTCTTTCTACAATATCTGAGTATTCTAAAAAATTAGTAAACCTGTAATTTTAACACTTGTACTTAAAATTGTAAGTAAAGTTATTGACCAAACTATACTATATTTATAATGTAGAAACATAAACATTGAAAATTAAAAACAATTTTGTGTTTGAGTTTTCACCTCTTAATCCAGCAGCCTTTCTCCTTAGCATTAATATGTACTTGCTTCCTGTATAGTACCCAGAAGTCACCTCCCCCTAATGAGGTCACACAATGACTCATTCTGCTAGTGCATGTTTAGTAATCTGACTTTCCTTTCACTGCTACAAGCCCTGCAGCATTGAATTCTGACCAAGACAGGGTCAGTTTTTAAGACAAAGAATGTGAGAGGGGTGGGGGCGTGGCCTCATACTCTACAGGAAGGAGGAATGTTTTACAGAGGAATAACAAGTGCTGCAAAGTGAAAAGGTGAGTGAGGATTTCATTAATCTTTTTTCCACTTTACAATACTTTAATGGGGCAATCTTTATAAATAGGGTATATTTACACTTAAGTTCACCTCTAGATTAGTAATTTATTCTGGAAATCAAATTTACTCAAAATTGACAGCATAGTGGGGAGTCAATAAAGAAGTGACTGGTGCACGTTTGACCAAGGTGAGTCTGAATCCAAAGTGTCTTAAATAAAGATGGTCTGCACACAGTTTTAATTAGTGAGTTTGACCCCATTTATATACATCATAGTACAGAACATTATTTCAGGGGGCATGCCTCCCTCAGTCAGGGAAAGACCAGGCTGAGTCTGAGACTTTCACCACCTCTACATCAGCCTTAGTCCTCTCTTCCATCATCCTTGATAACTGAAGGCAACTGAGGCCATACAGATAAGTAGTTCCTTCTAGATGCTCAGTTCTGCTGTTACTGCACCTTTAAGTTAATACATAGTTATCACTTAAAATAAAAATATGTATCTGTCAAACTATATATACATTTCTGTACATGTCTGGAGTTGCTTATATCATTTTTTGTATTAATGTTTCCATTACATTCTGCTCAACAAGCACAATTTAGTGGCAATAAGTAAAGCAGCCTCAACTATTTTTTCTTATTTAAAGGAACAGTTTGGGCACCAATCATTATTTGCTGTCTGTTTAGCACTGTTAAATAAAAGTTAAATAA